>CAWUHW010000027.1:600000-888304 GCA_963922195.1 Panagrolaimus sp. PS1159
GACAAAAAGACACAATAAGTGCCACTTAAAGCTCGAAAAAAAAGAAGAAGCACAAAAAAATATTGAGAAATGGTTTGGCATTTTACAATCTTTTTCGTGGTAAAAATGTTTGCTCTTTGAAATATATTAGAAAACTGAAATAATAATGAAGGCATAAATGAACTTCTAAAAATAACGAAAGCAAAAAATTTGAAGTTTTAAAGATGGCATTTAAGGATTTTGATGTGTTGAAAAAATCATTGTAAAATGGCAATCAAAATGTTAAAAAGTTTAAATAATTACTGGTTCATGTTAGAAAAATTTTCGTCAGAGTTGACTAAATTGATACTTTAATACATTGCAATTTCCATTAGCGTTTTTGAGTTTTGGAAAATGAACGTCAAACATTAAAAAAAAACTATTTTTATTCTTAAATTATTTTAAAAACCCTGCACAAAAACTTTGTTTCTTATAAACATCATCATTTTAAAAAAGCATTTAAACGTATAGTTTTCAAGAATCTGAATTAAGTAAAAACAAACAAACATCCATTTTGAAAATTATTTTTAAATTCTTTGAGGGGTATTTTTCTTAAAAATGTAATTTTTAAAAAACTGCAAAAAAAGTCAAAAATAATTTATTAATGAAAAGTGGAAAAATGAAAAATGAAAAAATATAAAAGGGCAAATGTCAAAAAAATGTTGAAATTCAATGAATAAATTGCTTAATTATTTTTGTCCAAGATGTTACACGAAATATTTATTTTTAAGCCTTCAAATGTGAATTCAGACGTCTATTCAAAATCTGCTTTCTTTTACGAAATTAACTACAGATTTGCAATTCTTTGCGACAAAGATAAAAGTCCAAAGTGGCACAAGTCCAACTTTTTAAAGTTCAGGAAAAGGATTAACAGCTATTATAAAGATAAAATCACGAAACATTTAATAAAATAGTATAAAAAAAACTTTCATCTCAGGAAATGGATAAAAATGGAAATTTTTTTAAACGAGGAAAAAAGATTTCAAGTGCTTTATACGTATTTTTTGTAGTTTTTTCCAAGGAGGCTGCTTTGGCCATTTTTTGTTGTCATTTTGAATCCTACAAAATTGTTTAAAACATTTTTTAAATTTATTAAGAAAATTAGTTTTCAAACTTATGGTTTTTTAAAATTAAAGTAAATAATAATAAAAAAGAATAATAAACCTTCAAGGAAGTTTTATAGAACACTCAAAAAAATACAGGAAAAATTGGATTTTTTTGTTTATTAAAAAAGCAAAATCACATATATGCTTTTTACAGAAAATAAACTCATTTAAAAAAATTTGTCGCAACCTTTATAAAAAGTAAACCAAAAATTAAAGATATACATTTTCGACGAAAAAACATTTTTAAATGTAGGAACCATCACAATCTCAAAAATGAAAGAAAAAAAATGGCAAGAAAAAAAATCCAAGCCATCATTGATTACACGATTTCGTGTGTCTGCGCTTAGCACTTCAGCTTTTCATGCATGGTCAGGATCGAATACTAGCCGGTGCAAAAAAATTACTATATAAAAAAAAGTGTCTTAAAAAAGTTTATTAAACTTTTTAATAAACTACAAATAGTAATTTATAATATAAAAGCTTTTTTTAAAAACTTTTTTTTATGAGATAATTTTTCTGCACCGGCTGGGATTCGATCCTGGCCTTGCGTGCGACCATGCATGAATGGCTGATGTGATAACCACAGATACAACAAATTTCGTAATCATCGCCTGCTTGGTTTTTTTGGGTTCTGTTTTGTCTTTTTTTTTCTTTTTTGAGAAAAAACAAACAACGACGGTCCCTATTTAAATGCTGCCATCTTGGTTTTTTCTTTTCTTTCAACAAAAAAATAAACGAACTTGTTTTTTAATGTTTGCAAAAAAAGTTGAAGTCTTTAGGTAATTAAAAAAGAGAATAGAATACGTTTTTCGCAAGAATTTGAAAAAAAGCTAATTTTCCGATGATAAAATCTTGCTTAAATTTAGCTTATCAAAAATTAAAGATGAAAAAATTAGGAGATTATGAATGGATGACTTTTTTCTTTTCATAATAAAAACACTGAATCATAGGTAAAATGCAAGTGGGAGCTAAAACAAAAAAAAAAACAAAAACAAAAAAAGAAGTCATCTTTTTGAAAAAATGTTAATCATTTTATGAAAAAAAATAAAACATTGCAAAAAAAATTATATTTACAAAAATTGTATTTGAAATATTTTAAATTAAAGCTATTTTGATTAATTAAATCTTTCCCTTGAAAATCCATGATTTCTTCCACCTTCGTTATTTCCACAATTGACACCATTTTTAATTTCGGATGTGACTTTAAAAACTTTTCCGTGTCCAGGAACAATAAAATTTGCTGCACAAATTAGCTCTCGACGGCTATATTCTTGTTGGTGGATATCGTGGGAAAATTTTTTCCACATCATTGGAAAATCAATATCTTTATCAGAGATAAAAATATCACCAGAAATTGCAATTGTACCATATTTATCGGTGTTTGAAACAATTACAGAGATATCTTCAGATGTATGACCGGGAGTTTTGATAAGTTTCACATTGGGAGTGAGAAATATGGAATTTGACTAAAACAACGGGAGGAAGTTTACGATTTTATACATTTTCTCATTTTTAACGTTTTTTTCAAAATGGTGTGAACCTGGCAATCAGGGTCTTTTTCTATTGTTCTTTTGCCTGATTGTCAGGTTTATGTCATTTCGAGAAAAAACTATAAAAATGAAAAATTTATCAAACCCTCTGCTTCCTTTATGAAATGAAAAAAAATTTTTAAATTATGCAAATTTTTAAAATTTCAAAATTTTAAAATTCTTTGCAAAATTTAAAAAAGCTTTTAAAAAACTCACATGAGCCAATTCACTAATATTAAATTTTGTTCTATAATGTACTAAATTTCCTTGATAATGAATAGAATCTGGAAAATCATTTGTATTTCCAGAGTGATCCGGATGTCCATGTGTTGTTATAACATAATCAACCAACGGCGGAGCAATATTTAATTGACTTAATTCTAAAATTAATGCGTTTTTATCAAAAATTGAATTTATTTTTATCATCGGTTCAAATATTTTTTCAATAAAAATGTTTAAATTTTTTTAAATTTATTACTTTGAATTAAATCTGTTCTTCCATTAATATCTGTTGCTAATCCAGTATCAACAAGGATCACTTTTCCACTATCACGAATTAAAGTAATACTTGCAACAAAACTAAATTGATTGCTTTCAATTTGATGAAAAAATCCCTGAAAATTTGAGATAGATAAAGTGATGGGATTAGAGGATATGGATCAAGGGATTTCATATATCCAATTTGAAATATATTTCTTATCTGAACAGGCTTAAAATAAATATATCCAATTCAGAGAAAATTTTATTTTATCGAATATGTGATATTGAAAAATGGATTTTATATATCCATTTTCAATAAGATTGAAATTTCTTTTGATATGCTTTTATCAAAAGAAATTTCATATATCCGGCCACTAATTAATTTTTCTTTTTAAACTTTAATGAGTTTTTTAAATATTTTTTTTTTGCATTTTTTTACATTAAAAAAAAAGATTTAAAAAAAATATAACGTGTTTTTATTTTATCGGATATCTAAAATTCCTTTGGATTTCATATATCCCTTCACACAAATAAGCTTACCTCTCTTAACAGCGTTACATACGCCTTTGAAGATGTTCGATGTTTTATTGAAGATTTTGAAGAAGTTTTGCCTTGTCCAAAATTCAAAATACTAGGACGAAATTCTTGTTGTTGAACTCCATTAACTTGATATGTCCCTTTTGAAAGTGTGCCCTCTTGTTCTTTCTTCTTTTTAACAGACATTAAATAATTTCCAAGTTTTCGACTTATTTCTCGCATTTTTTCTTCCCATTCTTCTTGTGTTATTGCAACAAGCTGATCACTTCCAGATGGCTTTTGAGGGAATAATAAATCCGATTGTTCTGACATTGGAATTAATGTTGGTGGAAGAGTTGATGGTGGATTAGGGGATTGAAATTTACTTGGACGAATATTTATTTCACCAAATAAATTATTTTTTTGTTTTTTTTCTGCAGATGTTGGTGGAAGCAATGGAAAAGCCATTCCCTTCCATTTTTCTCGCAATGGGCTTACAACAAATTCTTGAAATTCTGGAGCTGTTTGTTCAACGATCGTTGAAAGGCCTTGTTGTCGAAGATGTGGTCGTGGAATTGAGGATTTTGGAATTGAATGATATGGGTTTGTAGGTGGAGCAGGCGGGGGTCGAGGAGTTGTTGTTGTTGATGGAGGTGGTGCAGCAGGTGTTGTTTGAGATTGTCGAAATCTCTGTAAAAATTTGATTACAAATGATATAAATTTTAAAATTTTAGGCAAGATAGATTTAAAAAACTTTTTTTAAGTGAACCTGAAAATCAGGCACAAGAAACCTTGTTGCTTTTTGTGTCAAAAACGTTTGAAAAAACTAACTGTCTTTACCCTGATTTTCAGGTTATGCTATAATATATAATTTTATGGTGGAGGTTTCTATTTCAAGTTTATGATGGAAAGCTTTGATGCAAAAAAATGTTCCTTACTTGCAAAATTTTAGCTAATTCTTCAAAATCTTCATTACTTGGTCCTTCTGTCGTTGATGGCATTTCTGTTGTTGTTGGCCTTCTTGTATGCTTCCTTTTTTTTGGCCTTTGTGTTGTTGTTGTTGAAGGAGTAATAAAAGTTGGAATTACTAAACTTTCTCCAGGCTTTAGAAGCTCTGATAATGGAACAATCTCAAATTTTGACATTTCCATTTCAGGCTAAAAAATTATTTTATTTATTTTTAATGTTAATCAATAATGATATTTTAATAACCTTTTGTCCAACTGCAATTACATCATCATGATTGCTAGTTGGTGGCATTTTTATTGAAAATGGTTGTGAAGGCTGTGGAAGAGGTGGTAATAATGCAGTTTGCGCTTGTCTCTCTTCAAAAAGAATATCATCTCCAGTTTCAGAAGTTTCTGCAGATCGATCAACAGAAACTTTTGAAACAAATCCTCGACCTTTTCCTCTCACAAAATCCCTCAATCTTTGAATTTCATAATTTCCAAGAAGTTTGAGATCTTCGGCATTTATATCTTCTAAAAAATATTGGGTGTAAATTTTTGTTTTTTAATTTTCAAATCTAACGAAAATATTTTTTAAATAAAAAAAATAAAAAATTTTATAGGCTTTAATAAACTGCGAAAAAACAAACCTTGACAAAAAATAAAATCAAAATAAATAAAAACACAATATAAAATTAATATTCTTGATTTCATTGTTTTTAACTCATTTTTCATTAAAAATCAATCAATAATTATCACCAACAAATATTTACTACTTTAATTCTCATTAAAATACAACTTCTTTTTTATTAACGTCAAAAAAATCCACAAAAGGGAAAATGAATCAACAAATCTTTTTTTCTTTCCTTTTTTCTTAAAAGAGACAAATTGAGGCCACCGCAATTTTCTTATGTCCGGAACTCTCTTTTTTTTCTTTCTTTCGGATGTTTCTTGAATGATTGATTTACGTCTTTTTTTCTTTAATTTTTGAAAAATGGAGGAAAATCCACGGAAGCGAATCCCATTTTGTTTTCTTTCATCCGTAAAAAAAGGAGTAAAAGACAATAGTTTTTAAAAATGGATTTGTCACATCTTTTTTGAACCTCAAAAATTTCATCCTTTTTTTTACAAATGAATTTCAAACTTTTTTTTTAAAAAAAAAGTGGAAACTCATTTTTGAGATTTTTTGATTCTGAAAACTTTTGTTTCTGTTAAAAACTTTTAAAACAACTTTATTTTCTAAAATTTATCAAATTAAAAAAGGATGTTAATTTTTTTTAATCCACAAAAAAGTTTACTCCACAAAGTTATTTTTTTTACTCCATGGTGGAGTAATAATGAACTAAAAAAATAACTTTGTGGAGTAAAAAAAATAACATTGTGGAGTAAACTTTTTTGTGGAGTAAAAAACATAATTTTGTGGAGTAAAAAAACATTAATTCATTAAAAAATTTTTTGAAAAAACAAGCAAAACAATAATATTTTTTTATCATTCAAAAATACTCAATTTTAAACAAGGGGGACAAGTTGATATATTTTTCATTTTTAACATCTTAAGATTTTTTCGAAACTGAATAAACATGAAAATCAGGCAAAAGAGCAATAAAAAAATATCCTGATTATCATGTTCATGCCATTTGAAAAAACAACGTTAAAATGAAAAATTTATTAAAAATCGTTTTTATGATATTCTTGTTTTAAAAATTAATCTCAAAAATTTTTAAAACAATTTTATTTAAAATTTTTTCAAATTTAAAACTTTTTTTTATAGAAATTTTAAAAACAAATTAAACAACAATGGTTATATTTTGTTAGAAAACTTTGTTTCCGACGCAAAATATTTTTTTACTATATTATGAGACAGTAAGAAATAATTTTTTTTCATTTAAAATAATTGACTTTTGCAAATTTTATGAATTCATTTTTGTACAGTTGTAATATTCGATAATCCAATAATATTTCCATGCCGTTTTCGACCAAAAATTTTGTCATATTTTCTGATAATAAATTTCCGATACGGAGTAATTAAAGAAAGAATAACAAAGAAATCTAAAAAGCTATGACACGACATAATCGAATATAATAAACATGAAACAAAAGAAGAATTAGGAATTTCAAATAACATTAAAGTAATAATTATTGCAAATGGAATCATTATTAAACCAAAAATTAACAAAACTTGAATAATTGCAGAATAAAAAAGTGTTTTTTGTAATTTTGAAATCGAAACGGATATTTGAGTTTTTACGAGAAAAATAAAATATGTAAATCCAATTAACAGTAAAACTAAGAATATTATAAAACAAATATAAATATATTTTACATATGGTTTCCAATAATCTTCTGGAATAAAAACAAAAGATGGTTCTTTCAATTCTTTAAAACTTGAATCACACAAAATTGCAATTTCATATGAATTATTTATATCATTTTTTGCTAAAAATATAACCACAAAAGTAATCATTGGTGCAACAGAAATAAAAAATAAAAATATTCCAAAAATTATAATATTTTTTGTATTTAAATATTCACTTAAAAATGTTGGAAAAATTGTTAAATATCGATTTATAATTGTTGCAAAAACAGAGATAAAACATGTAAATGCAATTACAGTAAACAATAAACATACAATTAATGAAGCAAATGGAGCATCAAAAATTTTAATATACATTGAAAGAGTTGGAAAAAGAATAACAGGCTTAAAAATTCCAATTATAAATTCTAAAATTATACTCCAAATTGAATGATTTAACAAAAACCATTTAAAAGTTTTTAAATTTTTAGATTGCGTTAAAATTATGTAAAATACTATAGGGCTTAGAAGGCAGGTTAAAATTAATGTATAAGTAGAAAAATAATAATAAAGCTTTAAAATTGTTGGATTTATAAGAGCCACTTTTGACATTTTTAAATACTTTCAGTTTTTTGAAATAAATGATAATTAATTGCCATATCAAAATTGGTTGTCATGCCTGCAAAAAATACAGGTGCAAAAAAAACCAATTTTTTTCAAATTCGAAGAATTAATGAAAAATGAGAAGTTTAATTTTGAAATAGAAACCTCATGAATAAGCTTTTTTAAACCAAAACAGTCGAATATTTTTGTTTAAAAAAATACAAATAGAGTAAAACCAAAATTAAAATAATATTTTATTCATGAAATGATTGAAATAAGTAAAATATATTTAATAATTCATGCGTTAAAGCAGTTTTAAAAAACAATCCAAATTAGATTTATCGTTTGCTATCAAAAATAAAATGATAGTAATCTAAATTTGAAATTTATCGTTCAAAAAATGTTAGTGTCAAAAAAAATCACTTATTTCAATCATTCGGAGAAAAAATTTTGTATCTTCATATTTGTTTTTATCCTATTTGTACATACCCTTTAAGATACTTTAAACAAAAATAGACAACATATTCCCATTTTTTCCCAATATTAGCTAATTAACAAATTTAACTGTTTTCCATAAAATATCGAATATGAGAAAAAATAATGATAATTGCCACTTTTGGTATGGTGTCATAATTAGATATTAACTATTTTGGAGAATTTATTTTTTATATTGATTAAAATTTTATCATTTGTGAAAATCTATACCGTAACCCAAAAAAATTACATACAATTAAAAAATTAACAAATAAAAAAAAGATACCTATAAAGCAAAATAATACTACTAATCTAAAGTGAATATGGTGATTGTCCTTGTTCAATATCGATATCCTTTGTACCATCATCTCCAAAACGATATTGTGAAGAAATTCGATCAAACATTGGCCCACATGCAACAACAGCTCGCAGTTTTGTTGCAAGCAGAAAAGAACCAGAAAGTTTTCGATGAAGTGAATAAATTTCTTCTGGTGGTGATGTAAGACGATGTTCAAGCATTACAGGAATTAAATCACGAATTTTTCGAGTTGCTCTCTAAAAATATTAGGAATTAAATGGATATATATGAGATTTAAAATTTTAACCTGTTTTGCAAAATCAAAAGGTGCTCGAGAAGCTAAAGTTTCACCAAGAATTTCAATTGAATCACAATGCGCATTTTCCATTGCTTTATTTTCGTAACCAGTTAAAAATCCAATTTTACGTGAATATTCAAGCATCTAAAAAACGAACAATTACAGTAATCCAAAACTGCTTTAAAAAGCTTACCCTTGGTCGATCCATATCATATGCTGCACGAATAATATGCATATAATCATCAACAAATTGTTTTGAATAACTTCTTGATGCACCAAAATCTAATAAAACAAGTCGAGGTTCACCAGTTTGTGGATGTCGACCAAAGAAAAAATTTGACCAATTTGGATCAGTCTAAAAAATTACTGTAACAGAGAAAGCATCAATAAAGGCTTTACAAACCTGCATAAATCTCCATGTAAAAATTTCATTTAAACAAAGTTCAATAAATTTTGCAGCAACATAATCTCGTACAACTTGTGGCTCATCAATACATTTATCAATCGTTACACCCGGAACAAATTCAGTTGTTAAAATTTTTCTTGTTGATAGTTCAGGGAAAACCTGAAAAATAATTTATAAAATTGCAGTAACCTTCAACAACTTACTTCAGGAATAAAAAAATTATTGTCATCTTTCATTAAATCTCTGAAGATCGTTTGTGCACGAGCTTCTCTTTCATAATCGCATTCAGCTTTCAACTCTCTTCTTGCAACTTTAACAAAATTACCCAAAAACATTTGATCCGGAAATAGACCACCAATATTCATTATTGAAACTAGATTATCAATATCTGAATCAATTCCCTCTGCAACACCAGGATACTGTATCTTTACAACAATTTCTCGGCCATCAAGTGCTCGAGCACGATGTACTTGCCCAATTGATGCTGCAGCAAATGGACGATCTTCAAAATGTGAAAATTTTTCTCTCCAATTTGGCCCAAGTTCGTTTGACATTTGTTTATTCAATTGCCGCAAAGGCATATAATCAGCATTTTGTCGAACTCTTTCAAATATATCAAGTAAATATTTTGGTACCATATCTTCATCTAAATATAAACGATTATTATAATATTCGAGTTAAAAAATAAACCTTGAATAGATAACATTTGTCCAAGTTTTAGCGCAGCACCTCGAACTCGACAAAGCGTTTGTACAATTCTTTCAGCATTTGCAGGAGTTAAAAATGGATTTGATGAAGTTATTCCATCAGCGGCAGATTGATTTCCAAATCCAAATGCCCTCTTTGTTGCTTCTACAGCTGCACCAGAAGATAGCCCAACAGCCAAAGAAGCAAATGATGCAAATCTTCCTATTCTTGATGATGGAACAGCCCGTTCATGTGAACCTTGTAGCTCTCTAATGTCATCAGTTTTAACTTGATATCCCTAAAACAACTAGATATATAAAATCTGCAAAAAAATGAAACAAACTTACTTCGGGTAAAGTTGGATCATATCGTAAATGTTCATGTTTCGGCATGTTAATTCTTTCTCCACGATCAAAAATTGGTTCACCTGTTGAAATTCCTGTTGTACTCAGCGGAGTATTCATTGGCCGATGGAGCGGATGTTGAACTTTTACTACAGTATCCGGTTGTCCTGTACCAATTGGAGCTTTGATCGTTTCCATTGATGGATGCTTTACTTTTATTACTGTTTCATTTTCCGTTGTTCCCATTGGAGCATATTTTTTATGCTTCATCATATGTACAATGTGATCTTCGACAGGAGAAGGTTGAATTTCAACAGGATTTCCATCTGGATCAAGTAACTGATTTCTACAGAAAAAATAGTATTTATTAAAAACTTTTATATTAAAGATTAAATTTTACAGACTTTGGAAAAACATTCCCGACTTCTTCAGCAGCTTTTACAAGATAATCTTCTTCTTCAGCAGTCATACCAGGAGGACGTTGTTGAAAGATTCGTCGAAGACCATTATTCATTTCAAGTGGAGATGGTAGAGGAGCGAGCTTCTTTTTGACTTCAACTTTTACTCCATCTTCTGTAACAATATGCCCACCAGAACCTAAAAAAAGAAGAATATAAACGAGAATGGATCACGTTCCCCAGATATCCTATCTTTTCATTGATAAAAAATAAAACCTTTACACGAAGCTTTAAAAGCTTTATATCATAATATAGTTTATCAATGAAAAGATATTTTTACTTGCTGCCAAAAAACAAGCTTTAACAACCCCTAAACAAACCTGGTAAAGCTCCAGTAATTCCAAGTTTTGTAAAAGCATTAACACCACTTGCAATAATTTGTGCCCGTCGAAATGATTCACCACCCAAATCACCGAATGGATTACCAGCTCTTCTAAAAATATGCAATATATATAACTTTAAAGGTAAATAATCAAAGCAAACCTTCGTTCTTGTTCTGCAGAATATTCTGGATCAAATGGCTTTACAACATTTCCTCCACCCACAATAGTCTGCAATACTTTTTCACTGATTTTATCTTGTACTTTTTTGCCTTCATGTCCAAGTTGACTTCGAGTTAGTAGCTGAAAAGTTTTAAATACTTGATTCCAATCAGATTTAGAACCCATAGTTCATAGGTGACCTGGAAAAAAAGTACTTGTAAATAAAAGTGATAAAAATGTTTTAAAGGTTCAAAAATGACAAAAAAAACACGTAAAAAAGACGATGATGCAAAAAAAACATTATTGAGGAAGAAAAATAAACAAGTTTGTTACTTTTTTTTTCGATGACCGATGAGCAGTTTTTAAAAAGTGCGTTGATTTTGGCAAAATGAAATTGAATGACAACAACATTTTTTATATTTTTTTGAAAAAAATTGTTTAGAGTTTGTTTAGCAATGAACGTTATTGTGAATGTTGTTGCTCTTTTTTTGTATCGATCAGACTTTTGTTAAAAAAAATTAGAGTTATGATTTTACGCTAGAATAAACTAAAAACTTATGAAAAATACCAGTAGCTTTCAAAGATCAATTTTTGATGAATTACAAATTTTGTATACGTTAATTTGTAATTCATCATTTTTAAAAAAGTTGCCCATATTTTACAAAAACCTATTAATTCTACAAATATTTTTAAAAAAGGTGTAACAAAACATTGATCTAAATTAGGAATGCGTTTTTGTTTAGTTTTTATTTTTTGAAAGCTTGGTTTTTCTTAGAATTTAAGACTTAAATCGAAATGCCTATATTTTTGTTTATTTTAAATAAATTCATTTAACTCTTTTTTTCTTTTTTTCGACATTTAACTAAAGTTATCGTACCATTTATATTATAATGACTAAAATTATCTTAAAATTTTATTACATAACATTTTTACTTGAAAATTTTTTTACAACTTTTCGGATTACGGTACACTATGTTCTGTTTAGTTTCTGCCAAAAAAATTTTTATCCTTTGTATTTTTATGTTGAAAAAAGTTGTTTAGCAATAAAAAATGTCTTTCATGATGATTCAGTTTTTCTTCGATTTTTTTGCAATTTTTGCCTCGTATTTTTTTTCTTTTTTCACATTCAACATAAAAAATACTGCAGCGTTTTTTGACCGGTGTGTATTTCAAAATATTGCGCTTTGCAAAAAAAAGTCAGTACCATTTCACAGCGTGCTCTGTCTTTATATTTTGTATAACTCAATGAGACGAGCAAAATGTCAAGATATAATTTTTTTATCTGATCTGCTGAAAAGTTCTGGCTTTCAGAAGTTTATTTTTAAAGCGCAACAAACAGCACGCTGTGCCATTTCCCTTTCTTTTTTTTCATTCAGCCACGAAAAAAATAATGAAAAAAGGCCAAATCTGCAAATAATTTGTTTTTTGACTTTTAATATCTTTAAAAAAATTTTTAAAAAATTTTGCCATAAACGTTGAAACATGCAGAAAATGGGAAAAACAATTCAAGCCGTTTTAAACATTTTTTGTACCATAAGTGTAGCCTGTAAAAAAATTTTTTGTAAGAAACAAAATTGGCACACTTTTCTGGAAAAAAGTTTTTGCTTGTTGTTTCTTTTTCTAATCTTTGCCATTTTTTCTTTTCTATTTCATTCCGCCAGATTTCATTATTCAAAACAAAAAAAAGCCAAATCTGCAAATGCATTATTTTTGTTCGGTTTTTGTTTCACAACGTTGCGCTTTGTAAAAAATGTAAAGTTTTGAAAACGATCAAAACTGATAGACTTTTTTCTAGAAAATTCTTTGCGTTAACCTTTTCTGTTTCAGTTTTGCCATTTCGTTTTTCCTTTCCTTTGCTTTTCTTTTTCAAGCCAGATGCGCAAAAAATATTGACAGTAATTGCAAATCATTTGAAAGACTTTTTTCATTTTTGAGCCTTCATTATTTTTTAAATTTGTAAGGCGGTGTCTAAATTTTTTGGCTTTTAACTGAAAAGAAATTTTTTTAGCTTGATTAAATTTTTGTGGTTGAAAAAACAAAAGATGTTTGATAGTGATGATGAAAATGCTGAAACATTTACGGGTTCAACAGCTGCTCCAGAGCATATCATCCCTTCATCATCGTTTAATGCAAATCGACCACTTCCACCCCTTCAACCTTGGCAGTTAACAAATCAACAACCCTCTTCTTCAACCCAAAGATCCCAACCTCGAAATACATATGCCTCAACACGACATGTACCATGGGATCAAAATGGAAGAATTTATATTCCTGAAGCTGATGAAGACCCATTTTATCGTTTTCCGGATGCAATTAAATTGAATGGTTTTATTATTACAAATGAAATTCCTCGAACCCGTCATCAAGATTATTCTTTTATGGTTTTTTGTCAAGAAGATCAAGCAATTTATGGAATTCCTCGACGACTTACAACTCCACCATATGGTATTAAATTGAATGAAGAACAACGCTGGAGAAAGAAGAGAGATTTAGAATTTGGAAGAAAAATTGATTTTATTCTTGGTCGATTTAGAGGAATTTTGGCAGTTGAAGAATATGCAAAAGGACCAGCTGATTCAATTATTGCTGAAAATGTTGAAGGAAAAAATTGTGTTAGTTTTTCTAGAATTTTAAAAAATATTGTAGCATAGGCATGGCACCGGGTCAGTGAACCCGACCTTGTACGGGGTCGGGCCGGGGATGAAAAATTATGCCCGCGGGTTATAATTTTTCATCTCCCAAAAAAACAAACAAAAAATAATATAAATTGAATAAATTATCAAACTGAAAACATTTTTTAAGCTTATTTTTTTAATTCGTGAATTGTTTTTAGTCTTTTTTAGCAGTTCAAAGTTCATTTTAAAAAAGCAAAAAAAATCCAGGTACACCTGGACCCGCCCGGTCCGACCCGGTACCGGGGAAGGCCGAAGCCGGTTGTGATTTAACCAGGACGGGCTGGGCCCTGAAAAAGTCGCTGCGATGCCATGCCTATTGTAGCATAAATTTGTTACCATTAATCAATCCCCTTTCCAAATTTCATTTTTATTTTAGTTTGAAGTCCAATGTGTTTTGGCTTCAGATTTAATGAGATTTTATTGCCTTGAATTTGGTGAATCAATTTTGCCTCGACCACTTGCATATCATATTGAAAATCTTGCATATGATTGCAAAGTTACATTTAATGAAGAACTTGCAATTCAACGAAAGCCATATTTTGAAATTTTTAAAGTCGTCAAAGCTTCTGCCGAACAATCAATCATTTGTGCAACTGTAAGAGTTTCATAATTCCTCTTAAAAATATTTTTTAAATTATCATTTTTTTAAGCCATGGGTTCGAAATCTTCCAACTCCAATGTTATCCGACAATGATATTGAAGAATTGAAAAATCCTGATAACTATAAAGCTAATGTTACTGGAATTCGATATGCAAATGATCGTGTCCTTCATCTTCGTGCAGAAAATAATGTAAAAATTATTTTTTGTACTGATTTTGAAAATTTGCCACCAATTGGAAGTATCTTTCAATTTGATTATGTTTTTCATCCAGTTAAAAAATTGGCCGTTGTTGCAGCTGTTTTACGAATTACTGATCATATGGATACAACTGCAATGGAAAATGGACGTGATGATGAATCTGATTTCAAGGTATGCTTTTAAAAAAGGAGATGAACGGTTTAATGTATTTATCATTTTTAATATGATTTTTTTTCGAAAATGGCATAAACATGATTATCAGGATCTTTTTCTGTTATACTTTTGCCAGAGACACTACGCGGTATCAAAATTCTTACCACGAAAAAAATAGAATTTTTTCAAAAAACTAATTTTTTTAAAATTTTTATTTTTTTAATGATTTTTCATTAAATTGATATCATTAAAAAATAAAAAATCAGCTGATAATCAGGTTTATGCCATTCTGAAAAAATCTAAAAATGAAAAATGTATCAAATTTGGCGATATTAAAATTTTTCGTTTTGCACGAAATCGATAAAAACTTTATCTCCGAGATCAAAATAATCGAAATTTTGATCTTTATGTCTTTTTTTGAAACCGAAATTTCGATTTCCTGAAATTCATGTTTCAGTCCTCCCCTACTCTTAAAGCTTATTTTGTTACTGTCCATTTTTTAGTTTCAAATGTCCTTAAATATTGCGGAAGAAAAAAATGGATTTTTTCATGATGAAATTTTGGGAATTATTACTGATACAAAGGGATGCCTTCGATTTTCACCATATTGCAAAGTTCAACGTCCAACAGATTATATCAATGTTCGAATTAAAGCATGCCTACGCCAACCGGCGCTATTTGATATTGTTGAAATTTGTGAAGATTCATATGAAATTATTCAAGCATGTGAACCACCATTTGTTCAAACTGTTGCAATAATGATAAATAAAAAAAGTGGAAAAGTTTTTTCTGGTGAATATCCTGGACTTGATCTTCGTGTTGATGAAAGTGCATGTCAAAAATTTAATATTGGTGAATATATTAAGGGCAGATTTTGTCTCAATAATCCAAATGATTTTGCTGATAATCGATATTATTGTTCTGATGCAACACGAATGAAGACAGAACCATTGAAGACTTTACCAATTACAGATGATTATGCACTTGTAAGCTATCTTAAAAAGATCTAACTTTTTTTCCTTTAAGCTTTAAACATTTTTTAGGTTGTTTCAAAAATTAAAAAAATTATTTATACTGCACCAGTTTCAAATAAACAAATTAAAAAGAATCCACAAAAAGAAGATATTGAACATTTTAGTGAATATAATTTCTTTTTACAAAATTATTTTGAATCAAATGATCTTGGAGTAATTGCTGGTTCAAAGGGTCGAGTATCTGGAGCTGTTGAAGATATTGCATATGCAATTTTGGAAACTTGTCAAGATGGTGAACAATGCGCTTTTAATTATATTTCAAAATTTGATGCTCAACATCCACTTGATGTCAGTTATCTTTTTTGTTGATATAACTGATATAAATGTTATTTATTTTTTAGCTTGATCAAAATGAAAAATTAAAAGAACATGTTATGAGAGTTATTGAAGGCTCACAAAGTCGTCATCATCATCATCATCATCGAAGTCGACAATCTTCTGTTTCAACTGCAAGTCTTACATCACATGAAGAATCTCTTTCAAGTTCTTCTATCATTATTCCACCATATAATAATGGTAATGAAATTTCATCTCGTGCAACAACACCAATGGCAGGTGATGGAAGATATTCAGAAATGTCAACACAAAGTATGAATTCAAGTAATCTTCAATCATCTGGAAGAATTCATTCTCAAGAAGCTGTTTTTGAACACGATGATCGAAATTCACAAAATGGTGATCGATATTCTTTTCGAGATGATGATCGATATTCACAAAATGGATATCAAAGTGAACGAGGTGGTGGTGATTCCAGAATGTCAAACAATGATCGATATGAACGTGGAGATTCTCGATTATCTTATGCTAGTGTTCAAAGTTCAGCATATCCACTTCAACCTTCTTCAGGTTATGGAAGATTAGATATTCAACAACAAGCTCGCCGACCTCCACATCGATATGATCTTCCTCCTGTTGATGCTTCAAGATTTCCACCAACTGCAGGACGAGCAAGTGTCCAACCTTCATCTGCTATTCGTGTTGAAAGTCGTCCAGATTCTTCCAATTCTGCTCCACCTTTAAGAAATTCAACTTCTCATTCAAGTGGAACGTCTTCAATTACTGGATTATATGCAAATGGTAATATTAGAAATGAACCTCGATCTCCATCTCCAATCTATCTAGAACCACCTCGACCACCTTCATCTAGTTTATCATGGGCAAGTCGAGTTAATTCAGCATCATGTAATAATCGTCGAAATGAAGCTCCTCCACAATCACTACCTCCAAGATCATCATCAATTCAGGCACCATCTGTTGCATCATCAATTCATTCACAAAATGGACATGGATCTCAAATTCTTTCTACTCAACGGGAACCATTTCCACAATCTGGTGAACCACGACATCGTAATATGGTTTTATATGAAAGAAGTGAATATATTTCAACAAGACTTGCATCAATTTTGGATCAAATGGATTCATACCTTACAAATCCTGTTCCACCAATTCAAAAATCAATCAAAATGGAACGAAGTGCAGAAACAATGCGAAAAATGCCAGAATTTGAAGCACTTGTTGATCGATTTTTAAAATAAACTTAAATTTATTGGTGTCATGTTATTTTTGTAGCACTGTTAATTTTGTATTATTGTACAGATTTTGTGCAATAAAATTATTGTATTGTTGAAAAAGTTTCTTTTTTTTAATATTCTGTAGCAATTAATGAAATTTTTCTATTTCTTTTTTAAATCAAAAAAATATTGCTAAATTAGAAACAAACGATCTGCAGAAACACACTTCACTGAAGTAACTTCAGAAAATTTTTATATTAATTTTTATGTAAATATCTAAATTGTTGCGAAATATAATTTCAAAAACATTTAATAAAATATTATTAATAATTAACCGATGTTAAAATGATAAATATTAAAATTCAAATCTTTGAGCTAAAAATAATGATAAAAAATAGATACAAAAATTGTTAGCAATGATAGGGAAGCAGCTGAAGCACCTCCGGTTGTTGTTGGTGAAGATGCCGGTGTTGTGGTGGTTGTGGTTGTTGTTGTAGGAACTGTTGGAACTGTTGGTTGAGTTACAGTAGGAGGTGTTGATGCAGATGTTGAAGGACCTGTATATGGTGTTGTTGTTGGAGGAGGAGGAGTTGGTCCAGTTGTTGTTGGACCGGTGTATGTTGTGGTTGTTCCAGTGAAGGCTGTTGTCGAAGCAGTATTTGTTGTTGTAGTACCAGTTGGGGTTGGGATTGTTGGAAGTGAAACAGTAGGGACAGTTGGAATTGTTACCTGCTCTTCTGGGGGTTGATATTGTGATTTAAGTTGTTGCCGTTGAAGTGAAACAGAAATCGGTGAACCCTGTTCTTTATTATTAATAAAATTTGAAAACATTTGTAGAGCTGGACCTGGACGATCAACAGCAACAAATGTTCCAGCACCCTAGAAAATTTGCATATTTCATCATTTTTTTACAATCTCCACCAAAACCCCATCCAGTGTTGGCGGTCCGGACCGAAAAAAATTTCGGTCTTTTGGCTATAACTTTTTTTATTTGAATTTAAAAAAAAAACATAAAAAAAAAATTTAAATTTGGTCTAGCATTTATATTGGATAAATATAAATGCTAGACCAAGAAGACCGAAATTTCGAAATCGGTCCGGTCTATTTCGGTCTTTTTGGTCTAGAATTTATATTTGTTCATATTTCTAAAAGTTGTGAGCACTAAAATGGGCTATTAACTAAGGGTTATAAATGGCACACAAAGAAATTCAAATAAAATAAAATGCAAAAAAGTTATAGCCAAATAACCGAAATTTTTTTGGTCCGAACCGCCAACACTGACCCCATCCCTCTCACCTTTACAGTAACCAAATCCAAATGAACATTTTGATTTCTAAAATACCAATTTTTTGTATATCCACCAACTCGGAATCGGCTATTTGGTCCAGGACGTTGATAATTCCAATTTGTTCGATTTAATTTCTTTTCTGCTCCCAAATTTGATGCAAGTGTTTCAGCAAAATATTCTGCTTCAAGAATTGTCACATCAAGATCGACATCACCATTATAAAGCATTACTCGGAATGGATTTGTTTTATCACCATTTTTGATAAAATTTGAATTAAATAATGCCACAAATGTATCAGTCATATCATGGACATAATCATTGTCATATGTTGGAGTATAAAGATAGGTAATACTATCACTAAAAATGAATGGGGGATTTGATAGGGATTAAAAAGGGATTTATAAAATCAATTATTGAGAAAAAAATTTGACCATGTTTTTTATTTTTGAAAGTAGAAAATGTTTTTTTTTCCAATTTATGAAAGTGGTTAGGATTTGGTTTAAAAATTGGATATATCAAATCCATAAATTCAAAATGTGTTTTTTAGCAGTTTCGCAATTTTCAGTTTTAAATTCAGAAGATTAAAAAATTGTTTCAAAGCAAATTTGGATAAAATGGATTTGATATATCCGATTTTGACAATCGGATATATCAAATCCAAGTTTAACTTTAAATTTAATTCTAAAGCTTGAAAATATCGAACTTTGCCAACAAAAATTTTAAGAATTTCTTAAAAATCAAAATCACTATATTTGCTTACTTGCAATAATCAAATTGATGAACATAATCTGGAACATGTAAGGCATCACGAACGGATCTTTGATTTAAATATTTTGTTACTGCATCAACCATATAACATTGGAAGCCACCATTTGAATCTGTTGATTTAAAATTCATTCGACTCTAAAATACATTATTTTTTTTAACAAAAATCGATAAAAATGGTAAAACTTACAAATTGACTGACAAATGCAGCTTTTGCATTAAATCGATGATTTTTAAAGAATTTATTATTTTCAGAAACATGAAAATCTACATGTCCAAATGATTCAGCAGGGAAGCCATAACAATCTTGATACATATTATATAAATGAAGACTAAAATTTGTTGTTTGATGCAATAACAATTTCAAAATAATCCTAAATTGTTATTTACCTGCTTCGATGCATTCGTTGTTGAGCAATTCTTTCAGCAATTCGGCCACAAATTGCATTATTACCATTTGAATTACCATTTGGTAGCAAATAACTTGTAATATTACAATATGTTTCACCTTGTGGTTGACAACATCCACGATAGGTTGTCCATTCTCTGCAAAAATTAATGAATTTTAAATTAGATTTTGGATTTGATAAATCTCTTACTCTTTACTCAGTTGTCCATGGAAGTACATAAAATCACCTCGATGGGCAAGCTAAAAAATAAAAAGGTTCATTTAAAAATTTTTTGGGTACTTTTCTCGTTAACCCCACCCCACCAAAAATTTGCATAAAAATATTGAGTTTTTTGTGATGCAATTTTAAAAGGATGTTCGGGTGGGTCTAATGAGCGGTTGTGTGGTTGCTTTTGTGAATGAATTTTTGGTGGAGTGGGGTAAACGAGAAAAATACAAATTTTTTAACAATAATATTTTTTCGTCACTATCAATGATAGTAATCCTTTTTGGAAAAAATCAGTTTCCGTCATTTACTTACATTCCATTTATTTGATAATCGACCATTTCCAATAAGAATACCACGGAAATTAATGCTGTTTAATGGTTGCATTCCGCTCTAAATATTTTTGGGTAAATCGATAAAATTTTTAAAAAATTACATCAATTTTGACTCCAATACTTTTTGCAACCAATGGAACTAGAACTCCACCATAATTTTCTCCACCAATATAGATATCTCTTGATGCAAAAGATGAATAAATTGTAAGCCAATTAATAATTGCAGAAACAGCATCAGCAGCGTTCTGGAATTTTCAAAATTTTAATTTATACATTTTTTTGTAACTATCATCGATAGTAATTAATTTAATAAAATTTTTCCAAAAAATGTTATTACCATTAATTTTAAAGATAGTAATAAATTTTCAAAAATATACTCTCTTTTTTGAGAAAGTAGCATATTTTGAATAAAGCATTCAAAAATGTATTACTATCTCTTTTTTAAGATAGTAACAAATTTTAGCAAAAATTTCTCTAAAATTTTTACTATTTTCCCCTTGTGAAATTATAAACGTACTTGATCATCAGGGAATGTAGCATCTTGATCGTCACCCCAATCTTGATAACTAAATCCAACACCTCTAGGAACTTCTAAGAAAATCATAGAAGCTTGTTTATTCCATGAAAAAACATTTTCATAAAGTGTTTGGCCATCTGGATTTGGACGGAAAGGTCCCATTTCACTTAACATTCCAGCAATTGATGAACAACCAATATCACCAGTAAACCAAAATACTACAGGATCTTGGGATGGATTATTTTGTGATTCAACAAACCAATAATGAATATAGCTGCCTTGTTTTGAACCATTTAAATATCCAGAATGTGAAGCAAATGTTGGATTAAAAGTTAAGCCAGGAAGATCATAAACTTTTGCAGCTTGTCGATATGTTTCATTATTGTATGGAATTGGGGCAACGGTGGCATTTGGGAAAGGGTCAACAGGTTTGATAAGAGAATATGGAAGTGCAGTATTGTAGTCAATGTTATTAATAAAATTATAAATCATTTGTAAAGTTGGAGCTGGTCGATCAAGTGGTACCTAAAAAATTACATATATCCACTATCACGGATTTTATATATCTCTTACCAAATGTCCACCACCTTTTACAGTCAACAAATCAATATGAACATAACGTCCACGGAATTTCTTTTGAAAACCAGCAACTCTTGGATCCCAATTAAATCCAGTATTATCAACATATTTATAATACCATGGTTTACGAGCTTGTACGGGCATCATTTCATAATTATATGCAAGCCTTTCAATAAACCATTCATCACCTTTAAATTGACATGCCTAAAAATACTTATATGGTTTAAATGGTACTATGGGAGGATATATTACCATATCTGCATCACCATTATAAATAAGCATACGTAGTGGCCAATTACTTGCAAGAATACTATCAAAAACTGGTGTTGTATCATGAT
Organism: Panagrolaimus sp. PS1159; assembly: GCA_963922195.1. Taxonomy (NCBI): domain Eukaryota; kingdom Metazoa; phylum Nematoda; class Chromadorea; order Rhabditida; family Panagrolaimidae; genus Panagrolaimus; species Panagrolaimus sp. PS1159. The sequence goes on from CAWUHW010000027.1 coordinate 621,549, forward strand.
GGAGTTGATGATAATTTTCATTAATGTCGTTACTAAAAAAAGTTTAAAAAATAAAAAAAATTTTTTTTTCAGGAGAGGATCGAACTCTGCAGGGTTGCACGTTAGTCCCCCGTACTACCACTAAACCAAAAGTGCAGCATTTTGCTTTCATCATTTTTCCTTTTAAAAGCCCCCAAAAATTTACTTACTTGCAATCTTTCCATTCTGGAAGCCCTGGAATATTGACATGTAAAGCTTCTCGAACATCTTGTCTTCGAAGATATGCCACAGATGCATCATCTTGATAACAATAAACACCTCTGAAGGCATCTGTCGAATCTTTATTTAACAATTTCTGAAAATCACGTTTTTATTCTTCAACCCTTAGAAAATCCCTTACAGCCATGTCCACAAAATTAAATTTATTTGCTAATAATTGTCCAGGTTTACTTGAAATATCTGCACTTCGTTTACTTCTTCGTTTTACGACTTCTTTCTTTAATCCGGTATTATTGTAAGGAGGATTATAGCAATCTTGGTAAGTGTTGTAAACGTCATTACTATAATTATAAAAATGTTTCAAAAATTTTTATTTTGTAAATAAAGCTATGCAAAATATGCTTACAGTGTTTCCCAAACATATTCAAAACCATATTTTTCAACCATTTGTCCACAATTATAAATTGTTGCATTATCACTTTGAATTCCATGTGCATTACCATATTGATCAAGGGTAATATATTGGGTAAAATCACATGGGGTAAGATATCCAGGAATTTGAGAAGTATTACCAGGGCAACATGCAGAAATTTTCATAAATGTTCTAAAATGGCATTTTTTGTTTTTGGAGATTAAAAATTTTTAAAAATGATAGTAAACGAAAATTACAAAAATTATGTTACTATCATTTTTACATTAAAAATTCTTTATGATAAAAAAAATAAAATTTTTCAAAAACGTTTAGAACCGTACTCATAATCATATGTTCCTAAAACTTACTCATAATCATATGTTCCACGATAATATAAAAGATTTACAGCTGAACTAATTTGTAGTAATTCACTCATTTCACCATTTCCAATTGCAATACCTTTGAAATTAATATATTTAATTGTTGGGTCACTCTAAAATATTTATTTTTGTGGTTATTGTTAATTATTTGAAATTTCCAACCTTGATTGCTTTAATTAAAGCATCGGTTAAAGTTGGAATATAAACTCCACCATATGATTCACCAGTAATATAAAATGAACGATTTTGATATTCTGGATATCGGACAAAGAAGGCTTTTATTGCATAGACATTATTTTCTGCTGTCTGAAAAATTTGTAAAAAGATTTAATGGAGAGAAGACAATGAACAAACATATGTATCATTGTATGGAGCATCTGATGGAACTGCAGCATCACTACTGCTATAAGAGAACCCAACACCACGAGGAGATTCAAGGAAGAATACATTACCAGCCTTAAAAAATATTTTTGGTTTTACCGCAATTTTCATTTTTCGTTTTAAGACCAAAACTAACCTTTGTCCATGCAAATGGATTTTCAACCAAAGTTTTTCCATCTTTTGATGGTCGAATTGGTCCAAGTTCATTTATTAATCCACCAAGGGATGAACCTACAAATTTGTTTAAACACACTTTCTCCACTTCCAAAATAATAACTCACATCCTGGACCACCATTTAACCATAAAATGAGTGGTGCCGTAGTTTGATTGAAAGGTGTTTCAATAAGCCAGTAATGTAAGAAGACACCAGTATTAGCTTCAAGATATCCAGAATAATGATTTGTTTGTTGGAAGGTTACTCCTGGAAGTGCCGTAACTCGATCAGCTTCTTTACTTCCTGGTGGAGGGCGGGGTGGATCTGGACGAGTTTCACGTTTAACACGTGGTGCTTCTTCTCCTTCACTTTGGCGAATGATAGCTTTAGCTTTTCGAGATGCAGAAGTTTTTTGAGTAATTGTAATATTTGTTAACTGAAAAAGGACAGTTTAATGTATATTTCAAACAGGGATGATATGGGGTGGCGCAAGGGCGCGCCTGGTTTTGCGCCTGGACAAAAAATAAAAAACCCAAAACAATAATTTTTCTTAAAATTTTTTTTAAAACTGAATATATTATTTTTTTGTTTTTTTGACTAGAAATTATGCGGACATGATAGCTGAACCTCACATATTTCTGATAGTAGAGGGTTTCAAATAAACGTAAAAAATTGGAATTTTCTCCTATTTTTTGTATAAAAAATATGTCCAAAAGATGGAATTTCAGAATCTCCATAAAATTTTACATATAGTAGGATAAAAATTTAAATTTAAAACAAAATTTTTAATTTCTACAGTATACCCAAGATGCGCATAATATTGTAATTTCCTAAGAAAAAAAATTTTTTCTTGAAATTAAATTTTCTTTTCAACGGTTGAAACAAAAAACGCGTTTTTGCGCAACTCTACCTGGAAATGCCATTTCCAGATATTTTAGCACCAAAATGTACTAGAAAATGTTTCATTAGTTTTTAATATTTGACTGGACCTGTGCGCTTTAGAGTTATGTATACTTATTTGTGTTAAAATGACTTGAGATTTTTTACCAGTATTTTGCCAAAGTACTGTATTTTAACATTTATTACTACTAAAGGGTAGAAAATTATGTCAATTACTTAAAAAAGCATTTTTTATCGTATATTACGCAGAAATAACACTGTATAGTAATTTTTTGTGTTACTTTACAGAATGCCAACAATTTTTGGTTCCGGGCGCAAAACTCAGGTGTGCCGGCTTTTTTAAGATTTGGGGCACGCCCCCCCCCCCCCACTCTATTTCAAACAAAAATCGAAATTTTTGTTTTTTGATTTCAGCGATTTTTCGATATTTTTATTTTGCAGAACTCTGACCCCAAAACCCTACCATTTCTTGAATTCGATATTGTTCTTTCAAAGGCGTATTTGCAGTTGAATATGTAACAGAAGAATTAAAATCTCGATCATTAAAGAAATTTGACATTAGCTGCATTGCTGGTCCAGGTCGATCCATTGGTACCTAAAAAAACAGCTTTCATATATCCCTTATGTGCTAGCAACCACAAACCATATGACCTGCCCCTTTAACCGTAACCAAATTAATCCTAACATATTCGGAAGCAAATTGTTTTGCATATCCGGCAATTTGATTTCGGAAAAGCCATGCATTATACGGTATTGTTGTGGGTAAACCCCATTTACTTGCAATTCCTTCAACGAACCATTGATCACCCATAAAATTGCATGCCTATAATTTTAAAAATGTTGAAATGGGATAAATGAGATTTGTGAAATCTTACATAATCTGTATCACCATTATAAATAAGAATTTTCATTGGATGCTGGGATTGAAGAATTCGATCAAAGAAAATTCCAGTATCATTGTACTGCCGAATATAATTATAGTTTACGTTATCGCTAAAAATTTGCATTTGGTTTTAGGATATTTAATTTATATTAAAGTTTTTGTAGCATTTTTGTAAAATTGTATTTTAGTTTTCTTTTATTTTTTTTGTTTTTTGATTAAAAAAACATAGTGATTCCAAAAAATATGATTCAATGAAATTTTGATTCACTGTTTTTGAAAAAAGAAAAATTTTTTAAAAATAAATTTTTTTTAGTTTTTTTGAATTTTTAAAAAATGTTTCAACAGCAATTAAAAATACATAATTTTAAGGATATCATAAAAAATGAAAACTTGTAAAATCGACATATTTTTCGTTAATTGCAATTTAAATTTTAAATAAAATTAGAAAATTAATAACACTTCTTCTTCTCTTTAAAAATTAGAAAGGGTATTGTTTTAATAATATACAATTTATTTCTCCTTTTCGATTTGAAGCAATTGAAAACAATCATTCCAAAAAATATTATTCATTGAAATTTTGATTCACTTTTTCAAAAAAAAGAATTATTTTTGGTTTTAATTATTTTGAATCTTTAAAAAATCTTTTAACGGCAAACAAAAAAGGTAACTTTGTTGATGATTTTTAAATCTGACACAAAAAAACTAAACAATTTTTGATTTCCTTTTTTCATATTTTTAAAATTTTCATTTGAAAATGAAATTTGCCATTATACTCCAATTAAAAAATTTTAGAATTTGCAGTTCCACACGCTAATATAAGAATTGCACAAACATTTTTTAAATAAACAGGATTTATCTTGTTTGCTGATAAATTATCAGTGATAATTTTCATCTCTCTTTCTTTCTATAATCAAAACTTACTTGCAAAATCCCCATGTTGTTGTACTTAAAAAATCTGGTACATGTAAAGCTTTTCGAACTTCTGGTTGATTTAAATAATCTGCAGCAGCATCCGTTCCAAAACATGGAAAACCACCTAATGGATCAGTGCTTATGGGATTATACTAAAACAATTTTTACAAAAGTTAAACTGGATATACAAAATCCTATATCCTTACATTATCATTATTATATCGATATGCATCAACATAATTTGTTACAGATGCATCTTTTTGTTGTTTAATAAATTTTCGAGTGTGTTCAACAACCTTTTGTCGAGTTTTTGCTGAACGAACAGATCCCAAAAGATATGAAGTTTGTTGATAGCAATCTTGATTTTGATTATATACATCAGAGCTAAAAAAGATTATTTTGGATTATGTAAATCCCCTAACATAAACAAACTATAGCAACATATCTTCTGTCCAAACATTATTAATCTTATCTGCAATTAAATTATCACATGCATCATTGGGATCTTTTGGATATGCTGAACCATCAGATGAAACATAATATCTTTGATCAAATGGACAAAATGGTAACATTTGATATGTTGTATTACAACATTGTGCAAGCATTGCCCATTCACTATAAAAAAGGATATAGTAGATTAAACGGATATATGTCATAAGGGAGTAACATACCCAGTACCAAGATATCCATGATAATACATATCCGATAAAAGTGAATTACTGCCAATGATTGAATTTAATTCTCCATTGCCAACAGCCATACCAACAAGATTTACATTTTGAATGTCACCACTCTGGAAATCAATTAAAAATTATGCAAATTTTAAAAATTTTATTTTGACATTTTTGTGTTACTATCATTTTTTTTGGTCTCACAACAAAAATTTAGTACCTAAAAAACTTACTTGAATTTTTTGGATCAATAATGAAGTCAACATTGGCACATATACTCCACCATATGATTCACCAATAATATAAAAAGGTCGTTGTTGGAATTCTGTATAAACGCTAAAGAAGTCCTTCAATGCCAAATATGCATCATTTGCAGACTAAAAAATTTTTTTTGTTAATCCCATATCAAGTTTATCCCTTACTCGATCATCATCCCAAATAGTATCATTATTTTCTGTCATATTTTGAAAAGAGAATCCAACACCCCTTGGAGATTCTAAGAAAAGAATATTTGCAAATTTATTCCATGAAAATACATTTTCTGATAAGGTTCGATTATCCGGATTTGGACGGAATGGTCCAAGTTCTGTTAAAAGTGCACCAAGTCCTGAACAACCTGGTCCTCCGGTAAGCCAAAGGAAAAGGGGATCACTGCCTGGACTTGTCTGAGATGTGACCATCCTGAAATTGAGGGTTAATTAACGTTAAGGAAAATGTTATTGTATGTATACCAATAATGCATATAATTTCCTGGTGAAGCTTTAAGATATCCGGCATAATTTTCAAAAGTTATTGGAAAAGTTAATCCAGGAAGGTTATAAACTTTGTCGAGTTCTTTTCGGGTGTCTATAATGGATATGAGATTAAGCAGGATATATCAAATCCAGATTTAAAAAAAACAAAGATTTAGAAATTATTTCTAACTTTACATTCTTTATCGAAACTTCAATTTTTTCCATCCTTGAAATTTCGTTTTCAAGAAGAATATAAGCTGTTTTGATCCCAAAACGAAAATTTTAAAATTTCAAATTTCCCGTCAAGACCAATTCTTTTCGATACCAACTTACACATTGGTTGCGTAGTTTTATATTGTTCTTTTAAAGGTGCTTGATTCATGTTAACATTTGCAGGCATATTATAATCTCGGGTACCCATAATAAAATTTGTAATCATTTGCAACGATTGTCCAGGACGATCTGTTGGAACCATATGTCCAGAGCCTTTAATTGTCACTAAATCAATGAAAGAAGAAGTATTTGTCATTGAAAATCCTTGATATGATCCTGCAACTTCATTCAACATTCCAGGTTGATATGAAAAATGCCAATCTTTTCTATCAGTTACATATGGAAGTTTTAAATCTTCAACAAACCATTGATCTCCAAGATAATTACATACCTGTAAATAGAGTTTGAAAGAGGCAAATTTAAAAGTAAAACTTACAGAATCTGTATCACCATTGTAAACAAGAATTTTGAGTCCATTTTGCCAATTTAAAAGTGATTTAAAAACGCCATCCATTTCAGGATATTGTCGGATATATTTGAAGAAGCCTTCATCACTAAAATTTAATCAATAATTGAAAAATAAAAAAGTTTTAGGCTATATGAAAAAAGCTTGTCTTAATACAAAAATATAGCATTTTAATCTTGGACCGAATATTTTTAATTTTAAATTTTTTTTAGATGAACCTAAAAATCATTCAAAAAGTTGTTACTTTTTCTTTCAATTTTTTTGACAAATTTGAATAAATGCAACAGTCTTTTTGCCTCATTTTTAGGTTTAGCAATAAGAAAACTGAAATTTTTCCTTATTGCATCATGCTGATGACATAACCTCTAAAAGGGTACTTACGCGCAATCAACCCATGTTATATTCCATGCTGGAGAAGTTGTTTGAATATTAATAGCTTTTTTAACTTCAGGAGTATTCAAATATTTAATCATTGCATCATTTGAATAGCATCGATATCCGGCAAATGGATCAGTGGATTTTGTATTAATTTTTGCACCTTGATCAATAAAACTGCTATATCCATCACTAACAATTGGAGAATCTGTAAACTTTGACAACAATGATCGAACTTTTTCAACTTTCATATAATCTTTAAGTCCATCATTAAAGCCTTCAGAAGTAACATAACAAGATTGTATAAAATTATATACATCCGCATAAATTTCAGATTCCCACATATTATCTTGTCCAATTGCGGCAATTGTATTTGCACATGCAATAAAGTTTGGATCTGTACTATTTTTAGGAACATAGAAACCATTGGTGTAATCAAATGTGAGATATGTTGAAGTATAATTACAAATTTGTGCAGGTTCAAGTTGATATGGGCAACATGATTTAATATAATCAAATTGTTGTTTACCAATTATTCCACGATAATATGAAAGATCAACATATGAATCAACTTGTCGAGAATTACTTAAAATTCCATTTCCAACAGCAAAACCTTTGAAGGTAAGGTTAAGGCTGTTTGAAGTAATTAATTCAACAACTTTTTGTGAAAGTGTTGGAACATAAACTCCTGAAAAATATTAAATTTGCATATTTAGGGTGAATGAAATTTTTTTTAAAATTTTGAAGCATAAAATGGAGCGGTTGATTTCATACATTTTTCATTTTAACGTTTTTTTGAAAATGGCATGAACCTGACAATCAGGGCATTTGCCTTTTTTTTCGCCTGATTTTCAAATTTTTGACATTTCGAAAAAGCAAGATCAAATGAAAAATTTATGATAGTAACAAAAAATGATAATTTAAAAAATTTCTTACTAATATATTGTAAAATGATAGCAGCAGTTTTCGATTAATATTTCTTAAAAATGTTTTACTATCTCATTTTACCTTATTTTTCACAAAAATAAAAAAAGGAGATTTTTTGTCTTTTTTTTTGTTTTAAAAAACCTTTAAAAAAACAAGATAATATGAAAATTTTATCAAATCATCCGCTCCCTTTAATAAACTTTTTTTAACAATGAGCTAATCGATAATTTTGATTTCGAAAATTATCGATTAGCTCGTTTAAGTCATATACCTCCATATGATTCCCCAGTAATATAAAAATCTCGTCCTGCATAATATGGAAATCTTTGAACAAATCCCATAATTGCTTCAGCATTATCATCTCGAGTCTAAACATGTTTTTAAACAATCTAAACTAAAAAACAATTTTTACCAAATTATCTGTATGTACGATATTTGCAGGTGTACCATATGAAAATCCAACATCCCTTGGAGATTCAAGATATAAAACATTTGCAATCTAAAAGGAAAGATTTGTGAAATCTGAAGACATAAAAGTGTGTTTACTTTATTCCATGAATATGTATTTTCAATTAAAGTTGTTCCATCCGGATTAACTTGAAAAGGGCCGTTTTCTTGAAAAAGTCCAGAAAGGGACGAACACCCAGGTCCTCCATTTAGCCATACAACAAGGGGCGAAGTTGTTGGATTTTGTTGTGCTTCGACAAGCCTTAAATAATGCAAAATTAATAATTTGTCTATTTGTAATTTTAAAATTTTTTTGAATTTTAAATCTGTAAATTCTTTGAAATTTTTACTAGTTTTTCTTTTTAGGATATTTTTATTACAGTATGAAAAACTTCTTTAATATTATTTTTATCAATTAATTCTTTTTTCAGATTAACAAAAATTCTATTTTCTATTTTTTCCCAAAAAAGGATTTGTTATAATCGGCTTTCAACATCTTATATAATTAGCTTGTTAGTTGGCTACATTCTATCAAAAAAAATTTTTTTCAAGCTTGCATTTTTTTCTTATCAATTTTCTTATATTTTTTTTATTACAGATTCAATTAAAATTGTCCATTTTTATTGATTAATCGTATAAGCATCTTTCTTAATTTTGAGAAGGAAAAAAAAATGACGATTGTTAAAGAAGCAACTTTTTAGGTTACTGTTATTTCAACAAAAAACATGCTTTTTGGAATTCTCAATTTTAATTGAACAATTTTTGATAAAAACAGTTAAAGAAATAATTTTTAACTCTTTGAAGCAGCTTATTTTTAATGCGCTTTAAAAAATAAGCTTTTAAAAAAGACCAATGAAAAAAAAAAACTTTAGAAATTTATAGCTTAAAAAATACTGTAACTCAAAAAGCACATCACCCTTAATAAAACATACCAATAATGTAAATAACTTCCTGTACTTGTTGACAAAAATCCACTATATTGCTTAAAAGTTGGAGTAAAAGTTAAACCAGGAAGATCAGTAATTTCATCATCTTGATATGTTTGAGCTGTGACTGCTATTGATAAAAATAATATTCCAATAATGGTAGATATTACCAGCTTTTTAAAACTGGTAATTTTACCCATTGTTTGAAAAATCCTAAAATTTAAGGGTTTGTATAATTTTCAAAAATTGCAAAAATGTTCAAAAAAAATGAATTTCAGCTAAAAGTTAGACAAAGACTATAAATATCTATTTGAACAAAAATGTGTTGAAAATTGCTTTGAAAGTTTGTTATAAATAAAGTTACAGTATCTTTAAACCAAATATTACTGTAGTTTTACTCTAACAAAAATGACTAAAACTCTAAACACGAAATATTTGTTCAGTAAAAAAATGTGTAAAAATATATGTTCAAAAAGAGAAAAAAATCTCTGATTAAAAGTGGCAATAAAAAAAGTTTTTGGAGCCAATATTCCTTTTTTGGCTTCTTCGATTAAAAAGCGGTCTATGGCCCTAGAAAAAGAAGCAATAAAGACACACCCAATTAATATAATTATCATCAATAAAAATGATGATGATGGTGGCTAACAAGAAAAAGATTAGCCAATAGAAACAGTAAAGTTTCTGTACCGACAGAAAAAAAAAACACGGACATTTGATAAGGATGCTTTTTGGAAAGGGTTGTTTCAACAATTTTTTTTGGAAGAAAAATGTATGAAAGAAGAATTATATGACTAACATGGCTAATTAAGGGTCAAACAAAAGGAAAAAGAATAAAAAGTAATAAAACAAAAAAATGATGATTTTTGAAGGAATTTTTGTTTTCTCAAAACGATTCCGTTCTTTGTTTTGGAATAAAACTTGTTACAAAAAACTTTTCAAAAAACAAAATTAAAAAATACAAAATTTATTAATTTATTTCTAATTAAAGATAAAAAGAATACCTAGGAATTTTTGGAACAAAAGTAATATGAAAAATTTGGATTGGTTTTTCTTTGAGAACAATTTTTATAGCAGGATTACAGTATCCCTTTCAACAAATTTTCCCATAAGTTTTTGTTTTTAATTTAATAAAATTACGTTAAACTAAATTATAAATAAAAAATTTGAAACTTTTGCAGGCAGCTAAAAGCATTTTTTGGCCACAATTTTTATTATTGTATACCTTTTTATTAATTCATCATTTTTAAATTGGTGTTTTTAATTTTTAGGATTACAAAAATATCGTAATTTATTTATGTTACAGCTTTTTAACGTCTTTTTGCTTATAAAAAATTTTTTCAAAAATATTACATGCTATTTTATTTTGCAGCGGGCTTTTTTATGAAACACAACTCGCTTTTATAAGTTTCTTTATATTCAGAATTTATTTTGTTGCAAAAATATGTTAATTTTTGTGGTGGTATAAATAAAAACATTACAAATTTATAAACTTTTTTTACAAATTATTTGAGAAAGATCGGTACAAACTTCATCAACTATTCCAGCACTCCATACTCGTCCACAAGCAGATATTTGTAGCTTTGGGTATCCATTATAAAATGGATTGTAATCCCATACACTTCTATCTGACCATGCCCATGTTTTTCCGCCGTCATTAGAAAATGCACCGACCCAGAGCGCTGTGTGCCCAATATTCACCATTGCTAAAAGTATAGGTAAAAGTGTGTCATTATTTTTTAAAAATACATACGGCACTTTTCTCGTTTTCGCCCCCCCCCCCCTCAAAAAATTCATTCACAAATTTGCATAAAAATAGTGAGTTTGTACTGCGAATTCAAAAGAGTGGGTGGGTGGGTTGAGTGAGCGGTTGTGTTGGGGAATGAATTTTTTGAGGGGGGCAAAAACAAGAAAAGTACCAATACATACATCCTAAAAAATAAAGTTCGTCATAACTATGAATTGAAGCTAAGTGTGCTCCATATTGTTCACAATATATTTCCCCAGAAGACCAGTTCATTGGTCCTGTGAAATTTCCAACTCCATAACAAGAATGACTTGGTTCAAAATATGTAAAAGGTTTAGTACAATTTTCATAAATCGGATATTTTGTAACAGCTTTTGTTGTTGTCATTTTTGCTGTGGTTGTTGTTTTTTTTGTTGTGGTTTTTATGGTTGTTGATAATGGCTTCATCTCACAGATAAAACGTTTGGATTTGAAGCAGTCATCAGATCTCCAATATCCATCTATCGGCGACATCGTTGCACAACTGGAAAGATTTTTCGGCTCTTTTGAAGCCCAGTCAGTGAAATCTAGTAATGTACCGTCAACCCAAGACCAATTTCGTGATGGCATTAAATTTGTTAATCCAATTCAAAAATCAGACATTGTTGATTGATGAAAGTAGTTTACAGATTCCTCTAAAATGCTACTTTATTAAATACTTCAGCAACTCCTTTTGTCTATCATACGAGAAAGTATTGCATTTGTGAATGCATCATGAATAGAAACGAGTTGACCTCCACTTTGAATACAACTTATATCAGCATCAGCAAATCCCGTTATGCTTTTATTAAAAAAGAAACATCTTGTTTGCCATTCTAAATTTCCATCCGGGCACGATGTATCAGATGCGAAAATCAGAGCAAAAAATATCAATACTACCAACATGTTATTTAAGTAGCAGTTTACAACAACAAAAGAAATAAGGCTTTAATTCTTTTTCGTTTTGTTCGTTATCATTTACTCGCAACCTTAACGCTTTTCTTTTCCTTTTTTGAGGTACACTTTAATTTGACACACAGAAAATAATTGTTTTTGTTGTTGATTAAACAAACTAGGGATGTTAGGGGGTGGCGCGCCCGGGCGCGCCCGGGCGCAAGGGGGTCTGCGCCTGGGCGCGCCCGAGTTTTGCGCCCGGACAAAAAAAAAATAAAAAACCTAAAACAAAAATTTTGATGATGAAACTGCAGAATCTCTTGGTGAACCAACTGATGAAGGAAATGTTGTTACTGAATATCATTTTGAGGAAGAAGATCTTGAAGATACTGATTTAGAAGATATTGAAAGTGATAATGAACAATCTCAATTACAACTTTGCAATGAAGACATCGATCATTTTAGCAGCTCAGAAGAAGAAGATGTTAATATTATTGAAGATAATAATGAAGTTGTAGTATTGGAATAATATTTTTATTTAAACTGTTATTTTTCAAATAAAAAAATTTTTTTAATACTGAAATTTTTATTACAAATTAGTAAACTGAAAAACGTGAAAAAAGTGTTTTAAATAGTAAATTTTATACTTATTTGTGTTAAAAAGACTTGAGATTTTTTACTAGTATTTTACCAAAGTACTGTATATTAACATTTTTTACTACTAAAAGGTAGAAATTTACGTCAGTTAGTCAAAAAAGCATTTTTTTATCGTTTTGTATGCAGAAATAACATTTTGTAGTAATTTTTTATGTCAATCTATAATATGACAGCAATTTTTGATTCCGGGCGCAAAACTCGGGCGCGCCCGGGCGCGCCACCAACCCTAAAACAAACTAAAGAAGTGCCCCCCTTCTTTAGTTTGTCCCCCCCCCATTCTTACATATTTTTTCCTTCATTTTTTTCATTCGTTTTTCAAAAGGCTTACCGTAAAGGTTCCGAACTCATGGTCGGGTTTTGGCATGATATATGGCCTATGTGATAGGCCTGGTATACCATGCATGAAAATTTCTCTATATATAGAGAAATTTTCATGCAAAAAATCAGCTGCGGAATCCTCATACCTGGGATTTAACAGCGGCACAAAGATGCTTTCATCAACACCAAAAATCGATTTTTCTACGTTTCAATTTTTTGGTAAAATTTCTGCTGGTTTTCGACATCGCTGAACACGATAAAATACTTTTCAAGTGGTCTTTTCTTGCTAAATTTTGAGATATAGGATTTCGAACTTTGTAAGTTTTTGTATATATAATTCTAAGTTTTTCATACCCTATATCTCGAAATTTAGCAAGGAAATATTACTTGAAAAATATTTTATCGTGTTCAGCGATGTCGAAAACCTATAAATCAGTCGAAATTATGCCAAAAAATTCAAACCCAGTAAAATAGACTTTTGGTGTTGAAGGTAATGAAAGCATCTTTGTGCCGCTGTTAAATCCCAGGTATGAGGATTCCGCAGCTCATTTTTTGCATGAACATTTCTCTGTACCAGGCCTATCACATAGGCCATATATCAAGCCAAAACCCGACCATGAGTTCGGGACCTTTACGGTTAGGCTTTTGAAAAACGAATTTGTGTACAAGCCTCACAAAAACATAAACTGTTTTTTGAAGAATGACATCTTCCATGGAATGAAAATGGTGAATTTTTGCATAATAAATGAATAATTTATCTTTCTTTCTGATTACTGTAATTTTATTCTGTACAATAATCGCAAATTGCTATTTGATGAATTTTTAATTATTGAATAAAATCAGTACTTTTATTCTGTTCAATTTTTTGATAAATTTTTGAAAAACCTAAATAATTTTGCTTTTTTATTTTAATCATCCATTTACTATTCCCACCTTAATCGTTCATTGATGTTTCACTGATTTGGTGACATTGAAATCCTCAACATTTGAACAATGTTTTTATAATACAAAACAAAAAAATGTTTTTTCTCTAAAATACTTGTTTAATTTGTAAACTTTTTTTTTAAAAAAAAGAGTCTGACACACAAAAAAGGCAAAAAAATGTGCCATTTTTCTTTTCTCTTTTTCTTCAGTGTTTGAACTTTGAACAAACAAATATTTGTAGTTTGAGGCTACAAAAATTGAATTTCTATAAAAGGAGAAAATTTTTTTAAAAAGCATTTTTTTACTGAAAAACTTGTTTTACTATATTTATTTTTCATTTAAATTTAATCAATTATGGCAAAGGTTGATGGTTTTGATCCAATTGTATCAACAGAATATGGCAAAATTGAAGGATTCAATTATAAAACTGCCAAAAGTTTTAAATCAGAAATTTTCTTAGGAATTCCATTTGCTGAACCACCGGTTGGAAAGCTAAGATATGAAGTAAGTTTTTTTTGTGAATAAGCTTTTATCGCAGTTCTATCCTTAAATCTTTTTTAACTTTTTCCACTTAATTGTGCCACATAAAAATCTTTTAAATCCCATAAAAAACAAAATTTCAGAAACCCCTTCCTCCATCACCTTGGACATCCATCTTTAAAGCAAAAGAATATGGCCATCAAAGTATTACATTCAAAAATCAGCCAGTTCCAGATGCCTCCGAAAATTCTTTAACTTTAAATATTATGAAACCTTTATCACCTTCTGTCGACCCTTCCGGATATCCTGTAATGGTATTCATTCATGGTGGAGCATTTATTGCTGGTTCATCTGCAAATCATAGTTACAAAGAAATTGTTGATCGCCTAGTTTCTCGAAATGTTATTGTTTCAACAGTAAATTATCGCCTAGGTCCATTTGGATTCTTTTCAACTGGAGATTCAAAGGCTCCTGGAAATTATGGACTTTGGGATCAAATTGAAGCACTAAAATTTATTCAAAAAGTTATTTCTTGTTTTAATGGAAATCCTAAAAATGTTACAATCTTTGGAGCTTCAGCGGGTGGGGCATCTGTTTCATGGTTGACTTTGTGTCCTGAAGCGAAAGATTTATTTTGTCGTGCAATTACAATGGGCGGTTCAGCATTTGCTTCATGGGCACACGAGGAAGAAGATCTCATTCAACATTCAAAATTATTGGCAAAAGCTGTCGGATGTTCTGATTCTGAAAATATTAAAGAATGTATGAAACAAAAATCTGCAAAAGAAATTATTGCAGCTGCTTCAACATTTATTAAATCAGAAGTTCGTGGAGATTCTGTTAATTTTGGATATTTTTATCCAAGATTTGATGGAGAATTTGTTAATGGAAATACAATGGAAGAGGCAGTTAAAAATGCACCAAAAAAAGCAAATTTTTTGGGAATTTGCAGTCAAGAATATTCAAGTTTTGGTGGGGTTTTAACTTTTTTTATAGTTTGAGATGCTTTTTTCAACATATCGTCTTGTAGAATAAAAATTGTAATTTTTTGAGTTCATTTTTAACTGTAATTAAAATTTAGACATAATTGAATTTTTTTCGGGTAAGAAAGAACATCAGCAACACGTGTGTGTGATCTGCTCGCGGTGAGAGAAAAACTCGAGTTTAAGGATACAAAGGTTTTTGGATACGAGCAGGAAGACTGCTCAAAAATATGCACGATAAGCAAAAATAAGCATGAAGACAAAATTTATTGGGTGGCGACAGATAGACTTGTCCAACATCAGCCGTTTCAAAAATCTATTAAATATTCAAACAAAATGTTTCCGTTTTTTGCTCTAAAAAAAGCAACTACTCATTTTTGATTTAACAAAAAAAATGCAGTGATATTTTTCTTTTTCTGAAAAATGATAGCAGCGTTTTTGTTTATCAAAAACGAAATGGAATTTTCTCTAAAAAAATAAAAACACATACTTTTTTGTAGCAAAAACGTTAAAACAATTTTTTTGGTAGTAATAATTTTTTTAACAAACAATATTCAATGGAATTTACGTAAGGTAAATTCCATTGAATATTGTTTATTACTAACCTCCATTTGATTTGTCAAGATTTGTGATTACAACAAATCTCGATATTTCTTTTTCTTATCTTTTTGATCGCTTTTAAAAGCTTGATAGACTTTTTCTTGCTTTTATTCACTTGCTTATAATTTTTCCTGTTGCTGCCGGCCGGCTAGCTTTTCTGTTGGAAAAAAATGATTATAAACCAATAAAATGTATCAAACCACTAAACAACTAAATTTTTTACACTTTTTTTTGATTGAGCATTAAAAAACACATTATAATTTAATTTTAATTTATTCGAGACGAATAATCTCACTCAGATCCGTAGATAAAATCCGTGGACCAGTGAGGCAATAGATATAAAATAAAGAAAATGAGATATATACAATAAAAAAACATAAACAAAAAGTTAAATTGCTAACTAACATTAAAAAGATAAATAAATTTACTTAATCCGAGTACTTTTGTATTTTTTCGTTTGTGAGATCAATGGTTGAGAGATGATTTCTGAGATGTTTCGTTGATTGATAATCGTGGAGTTTTATGTTCAAGTTTGTTAATATCGAGGAAAGTCGTGTTGAAAAATGTAGAGAATTAAATTTTCCTTTTGCAAAATGATTTGACCAATAATATCCACCGGAACGACTTGAAAGATGCACATACCGGAGATCAATATTTGAATTTGGATTTGAAACAAGAAAATCATATGCCAGTACAATATCGGCTACCGTTCTTCTTTGATGAAGTGATGTCATTTCATACAATTTTAATCTTTCTCCATATGTTGGGATTACTGTAGTTTGAGAATTGTTTCTTCTGAACATCATTCTTGTAAAAGTTTTCTGACCATTTTCTAGTTGTTTAATTATAGTTTTTTTTGGGAGATTAAAAAGTGGTGATCCATATTCATAAATTGGTCTAATGTAAATATTAAATATTTTTGTTAAAATTTTTTCATCTTTGATAATAATTTTTTTTGAATATTGAATAATATTTTCTATTTGCATTTGTTGTAACAATATCCAAATGATCATTGATTGAACAGTCATTTTTAATATAAAAACCAAGATCTCTTACAACTTCTTTTCTTTCGATTTCAGTATTGTTCACAGAATATTTTGCATTTGGATTTGAAGGTCCAAATTGTACATGAAATGTTTTCTTGGGAGCAGCTTTCATTGATTTTGATTCACACCATTCAGATACTGTTGCTATAGCTTTTTTCATAATAGTTGGATCAAAATCTTTAATGAAATAAGAATAAAGTAATTTGAGATCATCAGCAAACTTGAAGTGTATAATACCATTAATATTCTTTAATAATTTGCTAAGTTTTGAGAAGAATATAATAAATAATATTGGTCCTAAAACAGATCCCTGTCCCGCTCCAGAATCAGCAGTTGTTTCATTTGAATATTTTCCATTTACTTTGACCAAGAATACTCGATGAACTAATAAAAACATAATTAAATTTAATAAATTACCATCAATTTTTGCTTCTTTTAGTTCTTTTTGCATTTCTTCAAATTTTGGTTGATCAAAAGCTTTTTCAACATCCATATAAATGACATCTGTTGTCATTTTCTTTTCAGTTGAACGAATAATATGTTTATTGAATAAAACCATTTGTTTTGTTGTTGAATATCCAGCACGAAATCCAAATTGTTCTTCTGGTAAAAAATTGTTTGTTTTTAAGTGGAGCATCAGCTGTTCTTTAATATATCTTTCCAAAGTTTTAAGGATTTCACTTGTACCACAAAAAATTATTTCCAGATTCGAGTATTGCTTTATATTTTAAATAGCTTTTAAAATTGTTGCCAGGTACTGTAAATGAACGATACAGTTTTCATTATGCTTCATATCCATTTTAATAATGACATTTTTTTAGTGGCGATTTAAATTAGCCATAATCTGGGATTCAAAAAAATGTTAGCAGTTTTAAAAATCTATTAAATATTTATACAATGTTTTCACGTTTATCTTGCTAAAAAAGGAAGCACTTTTTTTTCACAAACAAATGCAATCAGTTTTTTCTTTTGATGAAAAATAAAAATATTGATAGCAATAGTTTTTTTTTACAGAAAATGCGTTTACTTTTTTAAAAAAAATTTGAACATGGGCATTTTTTCTAGAAAAAAGTTAGAATGACTTTTTTTGATAGTAGCTGTTTTTAGCTTATTTCTAAGGTGGTAGATTGTGCATCAACGGATAATAGCCCTTCACCAAAAAATGCGGCGTGGAAGGTCACATTAATGATATTTTCTCCTACATGCAATGTAGTCAAAACAAATCCCCTCAAAGCTCTTCCATTTTTCATTTAATTTTGAATTTTAAAGATTAAAAAAGTCTTGCAACTTTACCTTCCACATGTAAGTCGAAGGCGTTATAGTTATTTTTAAATCATATTATTTTTTTTCTCTGCCCGGAATATCTCAGCATATATTATATCATCCTCTTAGGGAAATATTTGTTAAAATATATAAAAAAATCTAATGTGAATTTGTAAAAGAAAAGCTTTCTTTTTGCATTCAAATGCAATTTAAAACATTCTTTTTTTTAAATGATTGTTTGTTTATCAAGATTGATATTACAAAAAAATTTTATCGAAAAAAATGTTTAAATTATTTTTAATGTTTCTTATTGTTAAAAACTCACAATGTCCATCTAAAATACGACGTTTTCAGATGGACAATTTCATTTTCATTTTCTTCATTTATAGACATTTGTTATTTAAAGTTGCCAAAATTAATGATGCTTTTGAATAAATATGGGAACTTTTCAAAATCTATCAAATATTAAAAAAAATCATTCCCTAAAAACGAAAAAACTCAAAACAAATCAATGTTTTTGTTTGCAAAAAAAGCAACCAGTTTTTTTGAAATTAATTCAATTGCAGCAATTCTTTCTTTACTAAAAATTTTTTTTGAAAGAAAAGCGTCTTTAAAACTGCAATATTTTTTTAGTTTAATAGCATAATTTTTAGGATTAGGAGATTTTTCGTTTTACCATTAAAGAAATTCGATTACTTCATATCCTTTTTTTATTGATGTATAATGAAAAAGTAATAAAAAAATTAAAAGAATGTTCGAAAAGGAAAAAAATATTGTTGGCCTTTTTGATATATTTATCGAAATATCAAACAAGGTTTTCACATTTTTTATAGCACTTTAATTCAAAAATCATTGTATTTTTTGCAGGATATTTTTATAAATATTCAAACAAAGTTGTTTTAAAGCAGAAAAAATGAAACTAAAAAATACTTTTTTTTGCATTCATTGCAATCAAAAAACTTGGTTCATTTTTTTTCAATTATTTTTTTCTAAAATTCAATGGCTATGAATCAACATTTTTACGAATGTTAAAAAATCGTGTTCTTAACTGACTTTTTTATTTTTTTAAATAATATCTTACCCGAAAAAAATTCAATTATGTCTAAATTTTAATTACAGTTAAAAATGAAACTCAAAAAATTACAATTTTTATTCTACAAGACGATTTTAAAAACATTAAAACTTTGACATAAAATTCAGAATCGAAAAAAATGTATTTTTTTATTTATCAAATTACTCATTTTGCAGTTTACTTTTTATCAACAGCTTAATCCTTACCAAAAAAAATTTGGTTTAATTTGATTAAAACAAAATTCTTTGTTTTTATTTTGCCTTATCTTTTGTTTTTCAATACTTTCATTTTTTGATAAACAAAAAAAAAACACCCGCGTTTTTGCTTTAAAAGTGAAACAAACGAAAAAAACGATCGCACGGTGAGTCGACTCCCTTATAAATTGTACAATCCCTTGTAAGTTGAAAAAAAAAAGTGATTGATGCGTACTTTTTTTCATTTAAATCAAAAATGATTTTTTTCATTTTTTTAACAAAAGTTGAAAGTAAAAATAATGTTTGAATTTTTAATAGATTTTTATAATAATAAAAAAAACAAGATCAAAAATTTATTTTTATTATTTACCATTGGTGTCATTTGCCTGACACAACTTTTTTAAAAGTAATTAAAATTTAATCTTAGTGTCAAAAGCTGTTTTAAAATTAATTTAGGAAATTTATGTTTGGATACAATCGGGACAAGCAATATTTATATAATCAGTTGGTTACTACAAAAAAATTTAATATAATTTATGATTAATTGAACAGCTAAATTCAACGTAAAGAATAGGGACAAGAAATTTGTTCTATACGTTTTTTTTGTTTTTGAAAAAAATTATGTTTTATTTTAATAATGTCCCTTGCAATATATTTTTTCCAAAGAATTTCATTCATTTTGCACTGCAAAATTTTCTTACTGTAAACGAATATCATCTTTGTTATTCATTCACGGTAACACAAAGATTTAAATCAGTTAAAATAATAGTTTTAAAAAAATTTAGTGGACATGTTGCTTTTCCAGTAATGGGTTTATATTTGATCCTTGAAAAGCTCCACCAAAAAATGCAGTTTTAATTTCATAATTTTTATGATAAATTATGATGAATTTT
The DNA here is from genome assembly GCA_963922195.1 of Panagrolaimus sp. PS1159. NCBI lineage: Eukaryota > Metazoa > Nematoda > Chromadorea > Rhabditida > Panagrolaimidae > Panagrolaimus > Panagrolaimus sp. PS1159. The sequence goes on from CAWUHW010000027.1 coordinate 641,675, forward strand.
TATTGTTGTTTAGAAATTAATCTTAAACATTCAAAAATGTAGAAGAAAAGCCAATGAAATAAATTTTCGTTAAAATACAATTTTTTTTCTCGCGTTTGTTTCTTGAATCATTTTTTTTAGCACTGATGACTATTTTTGTTCTTTAAAAACATTTTAAAGAGTTTGTATCAAAATTTTTTAAAAACATGACAAAATTATGTTAGAATGCCATTTTTATTTTCAAAATCGTTGTGTTTAATGCAATGTTAAACATTCCCATTTGCATTAAGCATCTTGAGATAAATTTGTTAAAAACTAATGAAATTTTTTAAACTCTTTTTATAAAATTCTTAAATCAAAGAGTATTGGTAAAAATTTATTAAATATTTAAAAAAGCTTTTTCTTTTTAAAGTTTCTTCAAGAGAAAAAAATGAATCAACGTTGTCTTTTTAGCAAAAAAAAGCAACCACATTTTTTCGTTTTCATGTTTTTCTAAAGAGATTGTTTATATTTTTTAAAAAATTTTTCAATAACAAAAAATCTACTTTTTTAAAAACTGTTGAAAAGTTGCACCTTGTTTTTTTATTTCGACTTTCCTTGTCAACTTTCTTTTTATCTAATAAGGGGTTGTCCAGATATGACGTGATCCAAAAATGCGTTGGAGAGGGGGGGGGTCTAGTCGTTTTTTTTATAGTGTAAGATTTTCATTTGAACGAAAGGATTATTTTTTAAATATTGCTTCCAATGAAGATAAAACTATGATTGTCTAGTTAACAGTAAAATTGAATTAGAAGTTACGTCAGGCAAATGACACTAACGATAAGAATTAAAATTAATTTTTGATCTTGCTTTTTTATTATAAAAATCTATTAAAAATTCAAACATTTTTTTTGCTTTTAACTTTTGTTGAAAAAATGAAACAAATCAATTTTCTTTTAAAAATAGCATTGATCGTTTTTTTTTGTTTTTTTCACTTTAAAGCAAAAACTCGGGGTCTTTTTTTGTTTATCAAAAAAATAAAAGTATTGAAAAACAAAAGATAAGGCAAAATAAAAACAAAGAATTTTGTTTTAATCAAATTTAACCAAATTTTTTGGTAAGGACTAAGCTGTTGATAAAAAGTTAACTGCGAGATGAGTAATTTGATAAATAACAAAATACATTTTTTTCAACTGTGAATAGAAATAAAAATACTCCTGGCGATTACAACTCAAACAACGCTGGAATCAAACTTCATGTTGAAAAAAAAAGTAACCCAAAAAGCTATCACATTTTTTCATTTTCGTGTTTTTCTAAAGAAATTGTTTTTATTTTTTTAAAAAATTTTCAGTAATAAAAACAACTTTTTTAAAAACTGTTAGAAAAAAAAACTTAGTATGTGCAGGCCCTAACACCTGCTGATTCCCTAAAGCGATATACTCGTGAATATCTGATGGTAGATGTCTATGAAGTGGCTGCCGTTTAACCTGGTTGCCATCCATGGAATTCGTTTTAACCTCGGATCCACCGAGCACCCGACATGAGCGCATAGTGGCTGCGAGCTGGATCGAACCCGGGATCTTCCGGCTTCTCTCCAACTGCGCTAACCACTATACCACTCGGTCGGAAACTTGCATCTGCTTTTTTATTACGACTTTTCTTGTCACCTTTCTTTTTATCTAATAACTGTTAAATTTCAGTGTTGAAAAGTCCATATTTTGAATCAACAGCAAAATATTTGCCAATTTCGATTAAAGAAGCAAAAAATTTTTCCCGTGACGATTTTGTTAGAATTGTAAATGCCCTTGTTGCCACAGAAAAAGCTTACGGTCAAAAAGCAAATAAAGCAGCCGAAAAAATTATTGAATTCTATGAAACTCAAAAATTTTATAACAGCGACAAAAATTTTTATCTTCAAATTTTGGCTCAACTTTTTTCTGATTTAACATTTAATATTCCAGCAATGCGAGAAGCACTTTACAAAGCTGCTGCCGGGCATGAAATATATTTTTTTGTTTATGATTTTTCACCAAAAATTATTAAAACTTTTAATAAAATGGACATTTTTGATGGTGCTGGACATGGATTTGATTTTGAAAATATTTTTGGTGTCCCAAAAGGTGGACCTCCCATAGATTGGAGTGATCCAGAAATTGCAAAAGTTCAAAAATTTTATGTGGATTTACTTGTAAATTTTGCAAAAACTGGGTAATATTTTATTACAAAAAAGAGGGGGCGATTTGATACATTTTTTATTTCTAACATTTTTTTCATGACGATTGTGTAGCTCAACACGAGGTAAATCTCGGGTTCGAGTCCAGACTGGCTAATTCAAGAAAAAAAATGAAAAAAGGCATGAAACTGAAAAAGGATATATTTTTCTATTGTTTTCTTTTGTCTGATTTTCAGGTTCATGCTATTTCGAAAAAAGTGTACCAAAACGTCTGTTCAATTTAAAGTAATTCAAAAAAGAATTTTTTTAGGATTCCAAAAAGTGATAAAATATCGGTGGCAAAAATTACAAATGATCCAAAACTACCGTACATTTATATAAATGTTGAAACAGAAATGAAAGAAAATCTTTGGCCAGATCGACTTCAATTTTGGGATAAAATGTCAAAGAAATTCGGATTTGATTGGCCGGAAGCTAGAAAAGTTATTTCCAACAATCATGGATTTATACACAAATTTTAATTGGTTTATTTTTATTGTATTATTTATTCAAATTTAATTTTATTGCTTTTTTTAAAAAATTCATCATTGAATACAGTTAAAAAAAAGCACATTATTTAAAAAAAGAAAATAAAAAAGTCGTTTGGAATGTAATTATTGCGGTATTAATGAATATCCATCCGGTTGTTATAAAAACAGTTTTAATCCATTGACATTTATTTGCAACCCTAATTTATGTAGTGATAAAACGAAATAAAAAGTTAGTTTTGTATTAAAAGATGAACAATTCCAAAAATATATTAAATATTTAAAAATAAAGTTTTGCTTTTCAAGTTGTTTAAAAGAAATAAAAGAATCCTTTAAACAATAATAAAATAAAATTTTTGTTTTTTAATGATTCAATTTTTTTAAATTTTAAATAACAATATTTTTTTATTTCTTTAAAAAACAGAGAATGCTGAACTCACAGGAACTTAAAAAAAAACAAAAAAGGCATTATTTAAATTATTTTATACGTCGGTTCTGACATCATCAAATTTTTTTACCAAGAATGAAATGAAAAAAAAATTCAATGAATCATTTTCAAATAGCAAAATTTTATTGTTTTGTTTTTTTCAATAAAAAATAATTTTAAAGAAGCTTTTGTTAACACCAATGTTTTTTTGATATTATTTATTTACATTATTTATTTTTTATTTTTAATTGAAAAATTATTATTTATTATAGTTAAAAATATATAATAAAAGAACAGAAATTACAGAAATTAAATTTTGCATGCCCTGATTCAGGGACAATTGTCTCAAGTGAAATCTTTTTGAGACAAATCATTTCCCCCACTGTTCCTGAATCAGGGCATGCAAAACTCAAGCTGTTAAACACAAAAAATCCGCTTTCAACAAACTTAAATTAAAGTCTTAAAGATTTGTACCATAAAAGATATTCCTGGAATTAGATCAACTTCACTTTTATTAATTCCATTTCCGCTACTGTGAACAATAAAATCATAAAAAATTTCAAAAATTTTTCCCATTCTTTTAAAAGATTGATGAACTTTTGGTAGGGCAAATATTAATTGTTGATTATCAATTTCACTGTGGCAACTTGCAAATATTCCATTAACAATTATATTTCCATTGCTCGTTAATGGTGCATATATTCCAGTTTCATAAATTTTTTCTATTTTTGTTATTTTAGTTGCTTCAAAAAATTCCATAGAATTTAATGATAAAAGACAATCGGAAATTTCAAGGTTTTCAGCTGCAATTGATTCATATTTTAATTGTTCTTCACCATTTACAAAAATAATATTGTCTAAAATTTATTTTTAATGTAAACCCATTTTTAGCAAATTTTTCTTGAAGCTTGCGTGCTCGTTATTTGTCTACTTTTTGATTTTTTCAAATAAAAAATTCTGGAAAATCAGAGGGGTTTTAAAAAATTGTGCTGTGATAGATTGATAGATCGTATCAAAATCTATCGATTTATTACATTACATTTTTTAAAACGCCTCTGGTTTTCCAGAATCTTTATTTGAAAAAATCAAAAAGTAGACAAATAACGCGTGGTGCATGTGGCCGAGTGGTTAGGGGCGCTCATCTAAAAAAGAAACTCCCAGGTTCGAGCCCATGTCTGCGCCCTTTCCCCTTTTAAAAAAAAGTACCCATACCTTCACAATCAGTTTTATAAATAAAATGCTTTTTAGTAATTTTTAGTATTATTCCATTTTCTAATGTCAGCTTTAAGAATTCTGTTTCTTCTTTTGGCATTCGATGGAGCCAAGAGAGAACTTTATTGAATCCAATTAAGTTGTCGCCAGCTGATTGAATCCATTCATTGACTTGAAGTCGATCTATTCGCTTTTTTTGATTGTTTAAAGTTGTTACTATTGTATCTCCAGTGAAACATGAACCGGCTGCGGCAGCATTGGCAGCTGCTGCGGCACTCTGTGCAGCTGCTGCCTGGGCAGCTGCGGCTTGTGCAGCTGCGGCATTTTGGGCGGCAGCTGCATTGGCAGCGTTTTGGGCATTAGCTGCATTTTGAGCGTTTGCGGCATTTTGAGCGTTGGCGGCATTTTGAGCGTTGGCGGCATTTTGAGCATTCGCACTTTGTGAAGCATCAGAGTTCGGAGAATTGGAATTTTGAGAATTTGAGTTTGAATTGGAATTTGAATTGGAGTTGGAATTGGAGTTAGAATTGGAATTAGAATTGGAGTTGGAATTGGAGTTAGAATTGGAATTAGAATTGGAGTTGGAATTGGAGTTGGAATTGGAGTTTGAATTGGAATTTGAACTTTCACTTTGAGAATCTGATGACTTTGGATTTTGCGAGTCACTATTCGAATCAGAAGGTTGTCCATCAGATGAATCCGACATTGAAGGATTACCTTTTCCATTTCCATTTCCATTTGGTGGCGGCGGTTCAGGGCAGGAATCTAATGAGATTGAAGTATTTCCATCGTCATCTTCTTCAGCAGCATTTTCATCCTTCTTTTTATCTCCTTCCCCAGAACCTTCATCAATTTCTTCACTATCTTCATCTCGAGTTGCAGATAAACCATCAGCAATATTTGTTTGTGAAAGTGGCTTTACAAATAATCGCCTTGCAAGAAATCGTTGAGCTTCAAGTTGTAAAGCTTCAGAAAGGGCATCAATTGAAATATCATCTTCATCATCACCTTTTTCTTCAACAATACAAGCATCAAGTCCAATATTATTGTTATCAGCTTCGCTGCACTAAAAAATGAATGTATTTAAGCTTTTTAAAATTCTCTGTTTAAATTGTATTAAATTTCAGAAACGCAAATTTGGAATTCATTTTTCAAAAGCAAATTTTTATGAAAAAGTTAATCGCAAATTTGCTTTTAAAGGTGGCGGACGGTTTGAAACATTTTTCATTTTAGCTTTTTTTCGAGTATTTTAATCTCAAAAATTATGCTTTTAAATATGTGCAAACAAATTTTTGCTGCTTTAAAGGAAGCGGACGTTTTGATACAGTTTCGTAATCTTAGATTTTCGTGATTTTCAGGCAAACTGAGAGTCTCGAAACGAAAATGCATCTTTTTTGATAAAAACAATGTAAAAAAGGGTCATTTTCGTTTCAAGACTCTCAGTTTGCCTGAAAATCACGAAAATCTAAGGTTTCGAAACTGTATCAAAACGTCCGCCCCCTTTAAAGTCACTTTTCTTATTTAAAGAACTACAAATAAAGAAAAATTTGCTGGATTTAATTTTTTGTTTTTTAAAAAATGGGTTTCGTTTTTACACAAACATTATTACAGAAAAATATCTTCAAAAAGAAATTTTAAAATGTTTGGAAAAAATAATTCGATTTTAAGCACTGAAAATATAAATTTTAACAAAAAAAACAGTCAATGCAAAAAAATATGATTAATTCTTTTTTTCTTTAAATAAAATAAAAAAAACAAAAAATGTTTCATTTTATATTTTTTTTAAAAGTTAAAAGCAAAAAAGGTTTTTTAAATATTTAATAGATTTTAATAATTGCTAATATGTTCTAATTCAGAGTTATAGCACATATTAATTAAAGTGACATTTAAAATGAATTTTAAACGGTAGAATTATCGCAAAATGCACATTTATTATTAAAAAAAAATCCCCAGAGCTTGATAACAATTTTAATATTATTAAAACTTTGGCACAAAACTCGCTTTTGAAAAAATCCCTCATTTGCTTTTTTTACTCAACAAAAAATGTGATTTTTGAAGAAAAAGGGCCAAAAAATCGTATTAACTTTTTGTTATTAAAAAATGTCTATGTTTAATATATTTTTGAAGAACGTATCAAATCGTCCGTTTTCATTAAAAAATAATCGCACCACAAACGACAAATTTTTTTTCTATGAAAACCAGGAATTCATTAATAACTTAATAAAAGCTCCGGTACAACAAATGACTTATTTACAGGTTTTGTCAAAAAAAACTTGTTTCAGGCTTGACACATTTATATGCTTCAGGATCAACAAAATACTTACCGGTGATTGTGTATCACTTGACGAAACTCCACATCCCTTTTCTTTCCATTCAAATTCAACTTCCACTTCTTCTCTTCCTTCTCCACCACTTAATGTATTATTATTTATTTCATCATCTTCATTGTCAACAGTAAATATTGGAGCTTGATATAATCTTGCTGAATTAATTTTTACATGATTATTTTTGTTTAAATACGTTTGATTAAATGAACATGGAAAACGATTTACAAATACTTTATAAAATATCCTAAAAATGAATGACCTTTTTGAATACATCTTTGTTAAAGCAGCTTACCTTCGATCTTCAACAACTTTAACAATATTTGTAATATAATCAAATGCAAAAACTTTTCCATCCATTTTAACTTCCCCCGCAAAAACTGATTCACCTTTTTCAATTTCAAATTCAGCAAGAAATTTTGATGATTTTAATATTTTATGTTTGCAACATCGAAGATGTAAAGTGTCTTCAGAATCTAAGGTTGCAGGTTTAATTCCACCCAGCCATTCCCCATCCCCGAAGCATTGGGTTGAAACATAATTTTTTTGACATAACTAAAAATTTAACATTTTTTGAAGCAAAAACACGATATTTTCAAAATCGGAAAATAATTACAAAAAATTTTTACCGGTAAATCTATTAAAATTTTATTTGATAAAATTCGATTTGCAAAATGTGTTTTCACTTTAGGCCAATTTAAACATTTTGGTTGCGAACATTTTAATATAAATTTATTCGAATCTGTAATCTAAAAAAACTTTGTTTAATAATCCTTCCAACCTGGATTTACAAAATCCTAAACCTACTTCAACCATGTACGGCAGCTTATTTTTTTCGCAAAAAGAAGAAGCATTTATATCATTTAAAACAAAAACTATAATTAAATAAAAAACTAAATATTTCATTGTTTAATTAATTCTATATTTTTTTAATGATAAATGGAATCCTTCCAAATCCGTTTCATTTTTGACACAAAATTTCTTAAAATACAAAAATTGATTAAAATTAAAATTGATTTTTAATTAAAATCATAAATAAAATCTTTCATCTTTTTTAAATTGATATAAAAAGAGATCTCTGTCGCTTCGTTTTTTTTTTGTTTTTTTTTGCGTTAATCCCTTTTTAATGCAATTAACCCCGAATCCTTTGATAAAAATTTTAAATCCTTTTTTGAAAAAAATTTCATTGTTTCTGATAGTTTTCAATGAATAAGTTTTCGTTGAAATTATATAATTGACCCCAATTTATCAAAAAAAAAAACAAATTTTGTTTGTATTCGATATTTTTCTATGCTTTTTAAACGGCTTTTTTAAAGCTTAAAAATTTTCACTTTTTTCAATAAAAAAAATATTTTTCTGAAAAAAGCGAAAGTTTAAAGGGGTCGGACCCTTTGATCCATTTTTAAAAAAAAAAGGATTTCGAAATATTTCCTTTTTTTTCCAAACCATCGATATTCGTGATCAGGCAAACTCTTGAAACAAAAAAATATTTCCTTTGTTAAAAAAATAAAAACAAGAGAAGCTGCATTTTCGTTTCAAGAGTTTGCCTGATCACGAATATCGAAGGGTTGGAAAAGAAAGAAATATTTCGAAATCCTTCTTTTTTAAAAAATGGATCAAAGGGTCCGCCCCCTTTAATAAACAAAGTTTCAACCTTAACTTTAAACTACTCTTTGTCAAATGAAATATATTATAAACAATGAGCTTTCATAAATTGTTTTTATTATTATTAAAGCATTGTAAAAACACATAAATTATTATTAATTAATTAAATAAATTTTTAAACTCGATAAGTAAAAGTGTAATGCCGTCGCCGAAATGGAACTGGTAATGGAATACTTTCAAGGGGATTTGATTTTTTTGGAGTTCCATAAGATAAAATAATTCTGAAAAAATTGGTGTAAAAACTCATCAAAGTTAATCTCTTAAAACCCTTACTTTCCTTCAGCTTTAACTTTACAAAGAAAATTTCCATGAAATCGTGTCTTTGAAGCAAAATTACTAATTCCAACCAAAGTTTCAAATGTTTGATTGAATTTCATTTCAGCCATTTTCTAAAATTTTTTAAATAAAAAATAGCTTTTTCATGAAAAATTTCTTTCAAAAACTTTCCCCAATTTTCATTCCCATTGCATGCATATTACAACTATCAAATTCTTCTCCAGTTTCTTCTTTCTCTTTTTTAAGTTCATCAATTGCTTCCATAATTGTTTCCTGCAAAGCTCCACTGCAACATAGATATCCGCTATCATTCATTTCACAACCATCGGGCAATCCTTCACTTGTGCCTTTGCTTTTACATCTTTTTGACTAAAATTTAGTTTATACAAAAGTTTTGAAATCCAGGATAAAATTAATGTGACTAGTTTTTAGTTTGAAAATTTAAAAGATGAATGAAACCGAATGGCGGAATTTATTTAAAAAAAAGCCGATGCTTTGATACAATTTTCATTTTTAACATATTTTTTCGAAATGGCATAAACATGACAATCTTTTTCTATTATTCTTTTGCCTGATTTTCAAGTTTATGTCATTTCGAAAAAAACGTTAAAACGAAAAATTTATCAAACCATCTGTTCCCTTTAAGTGCTTAAAATGTAATCAATAAAAACATTTTCTTATAAAATTCGGAAGCTGTTTTTAAAACTTTTTAACTGCGTTTTCGTTAGTCTTAAACAAATTTTAGAATGTGCAACAAAAAAAGAGCACATGGTTTTTCTTAAAGCTATTCACTTTTAATTAATAAATTACCTCTAATTTAACAAATTCCGGAAAAATACAAATAAAACAGGTAAAAACAATGAAAACAAAATTCATTTCAAAATAATAATGGATAAAAAACTTTCACTTTTTGCTTTCACTTTTCAAATTTAAATTCCTTCTCTGATAATTGGGTTAAAAGATAAACTCCAACCCCTTTTTTTCATTTTTTATCAGACATGTGCTTTTTTGATTACGTGCCAAATTAAAAGTAAATAAAAAAGAACGCAATTGAATAAATTCTTCCGTTTATGATTCCAGAACAATCACCTGTAGTAAAAAAACGAAAAAAAAGCGAAAAAGTAAAAACCCAAAAAAAAGTCTATTGTGACAAATCGAGGTCAAATAATTAAAACTTAATTTCCAATATAGAAACCTATACGTTCGATATAAAATACGAGGGGATATAAGATATCCAGGTTAATTGCATTAAAATTAGAGAGAGAGATTTTTTTTTTGAAAAAGAAAACACAACAAAAATAAAATATTACAAAAAAAATGGCGCAACACAAAACACATTTTAAAATTTTATCAATCAAATGAAAAAAGAGAATGAATTCTTTGTATAATTATTTTTTAATTATTTTTGTAAATGTAATAATAATACCATATTCTGATGAATGTTTTCCAACTTCGCAATCAGATTCTGGTCCAAATGTTGCCACAGGTTCAATGAGTATGTGTTTTAAAGAAGCCACGTCTATTTTTTTAGAAATTAAAAAAAAGACATTTTTGGAAAAAACTCATTTTTTCCCAGTAAAAGAAAATTCCAGGTTTTTTTGGTTAAAAAAAACAGCGTTTTTTCTTCATTTCTAAAAAAATAGACGTGAAAGGAGGCAAAAAGTTTGATACATTTTTCATTTAAAAGGTTTTTTAAATGGCATAAACCTGATAATCAGGATCTTTTTCAATTGATCATTTGCCTGATTTTCAGGTTCACTTCGAAAAAAAACGTTAAAAATGAATCAAACCGTTCGCGCCTTTTAAATGTAAAATGAGAAGGTTTTTTTTATAACAAAACCTGAAAAATCAGGGATTCTTTGTAAAGGATTCTTTTGTTAATTGAAGTTACAAAAGATTACAAAAAAATCCGTTGAATGCCTGATTTTCAGATTAAGTCATAACAAAAAGTTTTTTAAAAGCTTCAATTGCCACTTTTAGACATTTTTTATTTTTTTGAAAATGTTTGTTTTAGCTGGAAGTGGTGCCACAACTCCTGCCACCACACTTCCAAATGATCCAACATGTTTATGTGGAACTTTTCCCACAACCGGAAATTTAGTTGCAACTCCACCAATTGTAATTATAAATCCATTTACTTGCGTAATTACTGTTACGCTTCAATGTCTTCCTTTACCATTACCTCCGAGACAAGTTTTACAAGTATGTTTATTTTTTAATGTTCCATTTTAAACTAAACATGCACCATAGAAGTTAAAATATCGGGATTCAGCCTGGATTTTTTGATTGAATTAATCGATGAAAATTTGTGCAAAATCCATAAATCTCTTTAATAAAAAATATTATATTTTAGTTTAATGGTGATACAAGTCCTGGTAATAGTTTTCCGACCCCTCCACCTTTCACTGTTACATGTGGTGGAACAGGACAATATGTATATTTTAATCCAGTAACTTTTTCTACAGTTGTTGTAGCAAGTGCAACATGTGTATTGTAAATAAAAAATTTTATTGTTGTAACATTTCGAGTACAAATTATAATTAATAAAAATTTATTAAATTAAATATAAATGGTTGTTTTTTAATTAATAAAACTGTAACACTTTTTTTTAGAATTATGTTTTATTTTTTAAGACAGACAAATTAAATCATCTGAAATTCATGAACAAAATTTTTTTAAGCTGTTATTTAATCTTTAAAAAAACAAAGGAAATTTTGAAGAAATCGGGGTAATTTTGATCCAATTTCTCATGTTAATTTTTTTAAGTTAAAAGAAAATTCCAGAAAACTAAGGTCATTATTTATTTTGGCAAAAACGAAAAGAGGGATGCTGCTGATTTCATTTCCTTCCATTTCTTTGAGAGGATGGAACTGCCACCCTCACCCAAATTTTTTAAAATTATTTTGGATGTCTTTTTCGACAGATACTTTTGAATAAAAAGCTTTTAAAAACAATTTACAGGTTAAGGTTACGGAAGTCATGAGTGGCACTTTTTTCTTAAAGTGAAAGTAAGGATCACGTTTTTTTTTTCAGTGATATTTGATACCTTTCAAAGTTCTTTTATAGTTTTTTTATATTTGACCGTGCCTAAAAAGTCAAAAACTGTTTTTTTGGACTTTAAGTATTTTTCAAATGCATTCTTTTTTTAGGAAATATTATATTTAGCAATGTGCACAGGCAAAACGCGAATTTACGTTTTTCTCTCGAAATGCAATGACCGCGTACTTTCTAGTTACAACCATTAAATTTTTTCAACGATTTTTATTCATACAACTCTCCTGAGTTTTTTGGTACCAAACTTATATTTTTAGAGAAATTCTGAAAAAACGATGCACATTGCTAATTATATTGCAAAATTTTTATCATTAGCATTTATTTTCGATTATTAGAAAAATTTTTGGCTGAAATCTTTCTATGAACTTATTTGCATTTTTTTGTTTAAAAAACTAAGGCCGCTTTTTTCCATGAATGAGGTGTTTCTTTCTCTTTTTTTGTCGTCACCTTTTTTTAACACTTTCATTCGAAGCAAATAAATGTCGTCGTTGATTCCATTTTTTCTTGGTAATTCAAAAAAAAACAAGCAAAAAAAGGCATTTCCTTTTCTGATTTTTTGACTTAAAATAGAGCTTTAAAGTGTTTCAAAAAATCTATGAAAACCAAATTTTTACAAATTTGTAGAAAATGTTAAAATTTGGATATTGGGTTTGTTTTTTTATTGAAAACGGAAGGAACATATTTTTAATTCTTCCAAATTTAAATAAAAAATAAATTTGAAAAAAAATTTTTTTCTTGATAATGCCAAAAATGAATTTGTTTGAAAAACGGATAAAAACTTAGTTCTTCACGTTTCCTTATCAATTTATCAGTTTATTTTTGATAAAAAAAAATATAAGAACTTTTTTTGCTATTTTTGAAAAATAAAATTTAATACTGAAAGCGAAAAAAGCTTTTTTATTTTTGACATTTCTTTTTTTGCCGATTTCAGCAAACCTTTCAATTATCCAATTTTCAGTTTTTCCCTTTTTCTGCCGCTCTAATTTCTGCCAATCAACATTTTTTCTTAAAGTGGAAAGTTATCGATGGAAATATTTAGCTCTTTTTTTTGTTTTTGCACTTTTTTATCGGTGAAAAAAGTGACGTGTTTTTTGCCCCAAGTTTTGTTTTAGAAAATTTTGCCACAAAAGTGGTTTTGAAATTTGCATATTTCCGTTTTTTTTTAAAAGTAAAATTTGCATATTTTCAAACTTTTGTTTTCATTTGTGTTTCAAGGTTATTATCTTTCAATTAAAAGTATATATCTTTGCTTTTTTTGGATGAAACATTTTCTCTAAATTTATGTCTTTTCATTTTTAGAATCTCCTTGACGCTCTCATTTTTCATTATTTTATTTTTTGGTTCTTTCATGCCTTGGCATTTCTTTTTATTCCAAAAAGATGTTTGTATACTGTAACATTAATAATGTTTACTCGTTCGTTCGTTTTTTCTTTCATTTACTTACGTATATCAGTCATCCTTTGTTTTATTTTTGGGGATTATTTTGAAACCTCCAAAAAATAGCTTTCATATATCTCATCCAATTATCTCCAATGTCATTTGATGTTCGACGATAACGCGCCAAAAACCTAGATTAAACATTTATCCCAAAGAACAATACATTTTTGTTCGTTACGTCAACAAAAAAATACATATTTTTCATTGACTTTGGTAATTTTTTTGTTTCAAAAGCTTTGAAAAGAAACCATCACATCAGAAAACAAGCAAGAAAGCAACAGAAAATTCTAAAAAACAGGAGAAAAGAGGATTTTCAAAAAAAAAGGATTACGTTTCATCTCTTTTTTTTTTGTTTTTCAAAAAAATGAAAATGAGAGAAAATGAGCTTAACAAGTCATTTTCATTATATTTTTTTTGTGGAAGACTATTATTGCCTATTTTTGTCTCTTTTGAAACTTACTTTTTTGGTAGATGTAAATTGGGAAGAAAAAAAAAAGATAATGAACTTTTGACAAAAAAAAGAAAAATGCATAAATAAGGAAATGAAATGGAAAATTATTAGTAAAAGTTGGTTAGTTTTTCTGTTGTCGTAGGCAAGTTTTTGTTTGAAAGGGATATTGGAAAAATGGTTTCATTGTTGTTTTTATCAAATTTTAATATTATTTTTAGGAAATATAGTACTTTGAAGGAATCGTTTCGCACATTTTTCGTTTTTAGCAGTTTTTTTTTCAAAATGTCACAAACCTAACAATCAGAATATTTTTCTATTGTTCTTTTGCCTGATTTTCAGGTTTATTCCATTTCGAAAAAAATGTTAAAAAAGAAAAATAGGTCAAAAAGTTCGTTCGTTTTAATGGAAGAAAAAATTTTTTTTGAAAGAATGCAAAGCTTCTTTGTTTTTTAAAAAAAAATTTTGGATGCAACCTGGCTTTTGATTATTGTAGTTTTTAGTTTCAGTTTATCCAACAATTTAAAAAAAAAACGATAATTTTACAAATTTTTTCGATTTTCAATATACTACGTTTTTGCAATCCACTTTAAAAGTGTATTTTTTCCACCAAAACCTTAAATATTCTATTAGTGCAAGTTCCATTGAGAGAGATAGGTTCTAAAAATAACTTACTTTTTTTTGTTCTGACTCATTAACTCTTTTTTTAAAGTGGTTTTAAAATATTGCAAAACGCATTGTTTCATGCAAGATTATTTTTTTTGCAAAAACTTCCAAACTTTTAAAGAATTAAGAATTCTAGAGTTGCTGCAGAAGACTGCACTTTAATGGCTTTAAAAAAGCCTATCTTCAAAACACAATTGTTTGGAGGAAAAAATTTTTCATGACTTATTTTTACCTTAAAATTATTCCAGCTTTTTTTGCTTTTGATGACACAGATATGGCTTTTTTTGGGTATACTGTAGTTTGACCTTTTTTTCAGCTTAAGCTGAAAGAAATTTCTTCATTCTTCTTTTTTTTTGTCAAAGAAAAATCTGTCATTTTATTTGTTACGTGTCATTTTAGGTTTTAAATCAAAAATATAGAATTCATTTAAAATTTCATTTCCTATATTATTATTTTTTACTATTGTTGTAAAAAAAAGGAAAGGCAAAAACCTTGACAGCATAAAAGAAATATATCCCGTTTTTGAAAAATAACAATGCAAAAAAAAGACATGTTTTTGGGGTTATATTTTTTTATGTGTAATAAATTTTTAAGATTGAAAGAAATTGAAAGTATTTCCATGACTTTTTTTATGCATTTTTTGGTTTAATTCAAAGAAAATAAAATGTTGAAAGAGTTTTTTTAAATTTGTAGACTGGGATAGAAGAAAAAAAGGGAATAAATTTTTGCCAAATGGAAAAAACTTCTTAAAGGTGATAAATTTAACTTTATTAGGACTGTATATCTCATTTTTCGAGTTAAACTTGTTTTACCTATATGTAGCATTTCTTTAAAGGTTCCGGAAAGTTTGGTATATTTTTCATTTTAACATTTTTTTCAAAATGGCATAAACCTGAAAATTAGACAAAAGAATAATAGAAAGACCCTGATTATCAAGTTCGTACCATTTCGAAAAACAGCACTATATTGAAAAAGGGTTAAAGCCGTAAACGTAAAATTTATAAATTTCTAAAAAATTTTCCTCCAAACTTTTTTTCCCATTTCCAAAATATCGATGCTACAGCAATGGCATCATTAATAAGATCTTTGAAAATTTATGCAACTTTTTAATATATATTTTTAGAAAAATTTAAAAAACGGTTCTTCGAATTCCCTCAGATTAATAGAATTATGTAAAACAACTTTTTTGAAGATCTCTCCTTTTTTTTGCTGATGTCCTTTTAATCTTTTTTCTTTGTTGCCGCTTTTAATGTTGGAAAAAAGTGAATGTTTGGACTAAAGTTTAAAAAAAGTATGCTATAAAATTATTTTTTACTACCATTTTTTGGATCAGATTTTTAAGAAGATTATATTATTTTAAAAGATGAATGCGAAGAAGAAGATACAAAAAAAATTGTTATACTTTTGTTTGTTAGAAAAAAATAATAATAGTGATGTATTTCAAATAGATTTTTTTTGACGCTAGAATCTTTTGTATAAATAGTTTAAGTATCCTTTTTGAAATGATGATATTTAAAGTAACAGTACTTTCGTGGAGATTCACCTTTATTTTTAAAGAAAGAATTTAAAAAAACGTTACAGTTTAGTTTTTTAAATTTTTATTTAAATTTAAAATTTAGTGTATTTAAAAAAAAATTTTTCAACTTTCTTAATATTTGTTCATGTTTTCATTATTATTTTTTCCTCAAAAACATTTCCCCTGAATACCTTCCCTTATTTCATACAAGGAACTTTTCTAAGAACATTTCTTATAAAAAAATTTTGAACATTTTCTTATTTTAATTTTTTGACGTTAAATAAAAACAAGAATTTTTACAACCACCAAAAAAAAGAGAAAGAGTCATTATTCTCACCTCATTGCGCAGCACATCCCCTTTCCTATTTTGAATTTTCTCTCAGGAATGACTAAACACCCACAAAAGAAAAAAAGATGAAAAAAAAAGAGGAGCCATTTTTCTTCTGTCTTTTATTGTTTCGTTTTGTTTCTTTTGGGAGGACATGCTTGGAAGAAGAAGAAATGTCAAAAGCAGAATGAAAGCTTTTTCTTTGGAAAACGGTTCGTTTTTTGTGGTAAAAAATAGAAGTTGAAATTTTTAAGGACTTTTTTGTTAATTTAATTTTTGCGCGTTTTGCTTTCGCAACGAAATGTAACTTTCTTCATTTTCAATACAGTATCCGGAGCCCTGTAAAAAAATTTTCTTTAATAACCGAACAAATAAAATTTTCGTAGTAATATAGAACCAGGGCAGGTATATTTTACACTATGGTTATTTTTTCTAAAAAGTCTGAGATTTGATGAAAAAAAAATATTCGCGTCGAGAGTTTTGAACAGCAAGAGAGAAAGAGTGTCTCTTTTGCTCTCTGTTTTCCTTTTTGAATTTGTTGAGTGTGCATTTTTTAGAAGGGGAAAATAAAATATTTACCAAAACCAAACAACCAAAACTCTCGACGCGAATATTTTTTTTTCATCAAATCTCAGATTTTTTAGAAAAAAATAAGGGAAGAGAACCATAGTGATCTAATGAGATTAATGAAATAGTAAACGAAGAAATTTTTTGTGTGCGGTAAAATTCTTTATTCAAAAAAAATAATCAAAAGTAAAAACCTCAAATGTCTAAAATCCTAATCTTGTTTATTTCCATCAAAAGTATTTTAATGTTTTAAAGTTACTTTTTTGTGTTTTTTTTTTCATTTTTGATCATCAAGGAAATATACTGTTTTTAACAAATGATGAATTTCCATTGTACATTTGTTTTTTGCTGCAAACAAATTCATTACTATTTTTGTTGGATAATCTTCCATTTATATCTCAAATCCTTGTTTTTTTATATAATCTCTTTAGGTGACTTTTTCGGAAGTCTATACGAATTTTCAGAGATTTATAGCAAATCGGATTTCTTGCCCAAATTTAGGTGCATAATTTCTAAATTGCAAAGGTAAAAAAAGAAGGGTGTTAAAATTGTTGCATTAATTTCCTATAATCGTCTTTTTTATATATAAATGAAATAAAAAAAGCTATTTTTGTAATAATTTTACTTTACTTTTAAAGACGATATTTGTCACTTTAAAATTCTATGTGGACAAAAGGATCTTTGAAAAATTCATCGAAAAATGAGAATTTTTGGAACTCTGTTTTTTACAGTAAATCCCCGATATGAGTTGCGGGCAAGCTGCAGAAAAAATTCCAATCTTCTCCAAAAATTTTTGCTGCAGCTTGCGCGCAATCAACTATCTTTTTTTCTTTGAACGCTAAGGCCGTGTTTTTTTTCTTCCACATCAGAACATTATTTCCATGACGTCTTTTTTTGTTACAAAAAAAAACTTTGTCTCTATTAATAAACTTTTATTTTTTTTCTTACGTAGATTTGAAAAGGAAGTGCTTTTTTAAAGAAGAAGAAGAACAACTACAAAAATGATGGCATTTGTAAAAAACTGTTTTCCATTTTTTCACTAAATATTTATAATTCCAAAAACCCTTTAATCCTTCCATAAAATGCTTTTAAAACATGTTTTAACTTTTTTTAATCAAAAAGTTCTTATTTTAATATTTATGCTAGATTAAAATATAATATAGTTTATTACTACTCTAAAATATTGTTTTTTTTATTACGCATTTTTGCAATTTTTTGATGGTTTTATGACTTTTTGCTGAAGTATGAATTTAAAATGGACCCAAAAAGGGGGTGGTCCAAGCTGCTTAAAAGCTATAAACTTTTTTTTCTCCCACAAAAAACCATAAAAGTATTCTTGGATTTATTGTTACTTGATTTCATAGGGGTATTATTTTATTAAAATGGGGTATGTGACATTTTAAAAAAAACTACCATTGGTTGGTAAATACGTCAAATTTTCACGCCACGAAAAAAGTTTTTTTTTGATAGTAACATATGGTGTGTGGTATTATTCTTTAAAGAAAAGGGAAAAAAAGTTGGTAATGAAGTCTCCAATGAATTCTGATTTGTTCATTTATTGGAATTTGAGGATACATTAAGGAAAGGCAAATGTTGTTTTTACAATTAAAAAAACATCTGTGTTTTTTCTTTAATCCGTTTTAGTTCAGGAAGCATAATTTTAAGTTCACTTTTTTAATATTTTTTGTTGGTCTTTGGTATAACTTGCAAGCATATTTTTTTGTTATACAGCTAATTCCACTGCATGAAAGAAGGAACATCACAAATATTTCCTTTAAAACTTAAGAAATTTTTAATGAGTTTTCTCTTTTTTACAGCTTGTTTTACCTTTTTGAAGTTTAACCTTATTTTTGTCATTACTGTATTTTACACAAAAAAATATTTCTTTCAAATTTTAAACCATCTTTAAAGTTTCCTAATTTTCTTGTTTCCTTTGAAATTTGTAGCAGAACATTTTTTTGATGAATAATCTTATCTTTTTCTTTGGTCAGTCATCCTTTATTTCCCATATAAATAAATGAACTAAAAGTACTTTTAACTTTGAAAATAAAAAGATGTCAAATTAAAAAAAGTTTTTCAAAAGCTCATTCTGTCTTCATCTCAATCTGTGTTCTGTTTTTTAAAACATGAAAAAAATTGTATTTATTTCGTTAAAAAATTATTTTAACTAATATATTTTACAAAATAAAAAAACGTCCCTTTTTTATTTTTGTGAAAAATAAGGTAAAACGAGATAGTAACACATTTTTGAGAAATATTGCTCGAAAACTGTTGCTATCATTTTACAATGTGATAGTAAAAAATTTTTTAAACTATCGTTTTAATTTGTTGCTATCATTTTTAAACGCGACGATAGTATTTTTGGATTACTGTAACTTTTAAAAACAAAGTTCTTTAATTTTTATGTAGTTTAATTTCGATAAAATCATTACCAAACCCTTTTTAACCTTCAACCCTTTCTAACATTTTTGCATACATTAAATTTTAAACAAAAAAAATTTCCCACTGTTTTATTATTCCATTTTCAGCTTACACATTTTTTGGAAACAATAAAACAAATGTTGTTCATTTCCTTTTTTTCGAAAAAAAAACTATCTTTATTTAAAATTAACCAATTTTTTGAACTCCATTAAAGTAGACTTCTTTAACACATTTTTTTTACTACGTATTTTGGCACTTCCGTGTCATTGAAAAAAAAAGTGGTGATATTTTGACATTCTTAAATGGGTTTTTCATCGTTAATTTATCAAAACTTTTATTGGGTAATCAAAAAAAACTGTTAAATGGAAATCTTAAAATTTATCAATTAATGAAAAAAAGTTTCTAACAGAAGTGGTAAAATTTTAAAGTTTAGAACATGTGTCTTACATGGAAAAACCAAAACAAAAAAATACGTCAAATTTTCACGCCACGAAAAAAGTTTTTTTTGATAGTAACACTTTTTTGATGATTTTTCTTTTTTTTGTTACTATCATTGTTTCAAAACTCAATTTTTTGTGTTTTTTTATTCTTTCTTTTCTACCTCATTTATTTATTTGAAACGTAAGACATGCAATACATATTTAATTTTCTTTGCCTTTCTTCTTTTCTCACTTTTTCTTATACATACATTTTCCCATATGAATTAAACAATGTTTAAAATTTCTTAATAAACCTTTTTTTCTTCCTTTTTTACATACTTTGAGATATTACTCGTTTTAAATGCTTTAATATTAATTTTATATGTCATCTTTTTTTTTTAAATTATTTTACCGTTTTTTGTAATTTTTGGACATTTGTTTTTTTTACTTTTCAGACTTCGCTAAATTTTGATTTTATTCAAATTTCGATTAAACAAATTTAATTGAAAGATGTTTATTATATCTAAAATTGTTCGTGGCCGAAGGCTTTTACATGAAATGGAAGAAAATACAAAAGAAAATGATAAACAGCGACAAAAAAAGGAACGAGATTCGCCAGTAATTGAAGATGATACACCACATACAAGTGATCAGGTTTGTTAAAGAGTTTTTTTAAAATAAATTTTTTCGATGCAAATTGTCTCAAAACGAATTCTTCGTGTAACAACTGTAATTAAAAAAAGAAGTACAAAAAAAAGCAGTTCTAAAAAAAAGATAGAACACAAAAAAGGAATATCGTCAAAAAAGTGTTACTATCAAAAAAAACTTTTTAATATAGAATACATTTTTTACAAATTTTTGCCTTTTTTTTATCCAGCAAAATTACAGTAATTCATTTTGTATCAGTTTTTTGCGTCAAAGATTAATTAACTTTTTGCAGCCAAATTCTTTCATTTTTTAACAAACATTTAATCCCTCCATTTTAGACTACAGATGCAATATCATCCCCTGGAATTATGTCACGTCGAAAGTAAGTTTACAATTTTTGCAAAATTTTTAGCTTAATTTAATACTAACAAACTTTTTCCTTTTTAACAAAAAACAAACAAAAAATCAGAAAAATTCCTTTTTGTTTCAAACTTTCCTTTGTTCCAAAAAATTTGTAAATGTTCTTAAATTTCAACATTTTCTTGAGCTTCAAATTTATCTTAATTTAAAAAGTTTCAAATTCTTATACTTTTTTTAAAAAAATTGTTTTTTTCAAAGATCATTTTTGAGAGTAAACTTTTTTCCTTTTGTTCTTTGATAATCGAGTTACTGTCATTTTCAAAAAACTTTAATTTTCTCAAACTTGTTAAAAAAAATGGGTGACTAACAAATTGTTTTAACAAAAAAAATTGTAGTCAAATGAGTAACTGTCAATTTCTTTTCCATGTAACAACAAACTTTTTTTCATGTTCCTATGTACTTGTTCTGTCTCATATCCTTGTCTTTCATTTAATTCTTTTTTATTAAATTAAATTTTAACCAAAAAATTTCTTTGAAAGAGAGAAACATCTTTGACAGCTGTAACTTTTTTTTTCGTTTTTTGCCATCTACGGCATTTCAAAGCTTCCATCGGATAACCTTTCTTTCAAGTGTATTTCCTTGTCAAAAATTAAATTTACCACACTTTTTTTTTCATTTTTCATTTTTTTCAGCTTTTTTGTGTTAGTTTCTTTTTTTTGTATTATATTTTTAATCATTAACAATTCTTTCCCTTAACCAAAAATTTTCACACATTTTTTATTATAAATTTTTTTTTCATTGCTTTCGTTTTTTTTTTACCTGTCCTTTTTTGGCTTTTATTTGGGTATTGTTTTTTTTATTTTGCCTTTCAACGAAATTTTATTTGTGTTTAAAAATGGATTTATGGAAAAAATCAGTGGTAATTTTGAAATATAGGACTTGGGCGATGGAGCATGCAGGGCATCGACTTTCACAAATTTTGTTAAATCGTGATAATCCTGTAACACCGAGGCGGAGTAAATCCGAACGAAGACATGGAAAAAAGATGACTTTAACACCACGGAATTCTGCACCGTAAGTTTTTAATAATTTTTGCACCAAACACCATTTTCTTATTAAAATTCTTTGAATAGGGGGATTTTTATATTGAAGGGAGCGGATAATTTGATAAAATTTTCATTTGATCTTTTTTTAAGGTTTTAAAAGACAAAAAAGTCCACTTTTTTATTTTTGTGAAAAATCAGTTTAAACGAGATAGTAAAACATTTTTAAGAAATATTGCTCGAAAACTGTTACTATCATTTTACAATGAGATAGTAACAAATATTTATTAATTATCGTTTTTTTGTTGCTATCATAAATGTTTCATTTGACCGTGTTTTTTGAAATGGCATGAGCCTGACAATTAGGCAAAAAGGACAATAGAAAAAGACCTGATTATCATGTTCATGCTCCTTTAAAAAAAATGCTATAATTAAAAACGTATCAAACCGTCTTCTTCCTTTAAGTAAGCATCTCAAAATATTTTATCTTCCAAAAATTTGTTTGTTTTTTAAAATTTTAATTACTTAGCTTTTGTGCCATTTTTTGTAGCTAAATAATTTTTCACATTAAGTGTACTTTTAAACACTGAACTTTCGCTTTGGGACCAAAGGGCTTACTCATTATAAGTCAATGTTTGGTTACTTTGCGTTAAGCTTCTTTGTTTGTTCATTTATCATAATGAATATATTTTCAACATTTAGTTTTAACAAAATATATTCCAAAGTTCATCTATCTCTCAATCTCTCTGAAGTATTTTAAATACTCTAAAAACCCAATTACTCCTTTACTTTTTTGTCTTTGCTTACGTTAAACTTGACTTTTGTTTTAACATCTTAAATCTTTTAAATTCTCTTAAAAATACAATTATTTGGTCTTTTATTTTTTAAGTATTCGAATTTAAGAAAATTCTGCAACAATCTTCTTTTTTCTATAATTTTCTTGTGTTTTCTTCCATAAAATTTTTAACAATATTTTAAATTGAAATTTTTTGAGTTTAGTGTTTATCTAGAATTTGGAAGATAAATTTAGAACCGAATGTTTAATAGTTATAATTAAATAAACATATTTTTAATTTAATCACTTAATTTGGCTGTTTATTCTTAAAGGGTTTGTTTTCTTTTTTGGCATATATTTTTAAGTTTTTATAAAACGGAAAAATTTTTTTGTGGAAACAGTAACAAGTATTTTTAAATTATCGTTTTAATTTTTGTTACTATTTTTTTAACAGCCATTTAATTTTTTTCCAATATTAATCACAAAATATTTTTTAAATCCTTAAACTTTGTACTTTTTGGACTTTCTTTGAAATTTGAGACGAAAACTAAAAAAATAAATAAATTTTTCTTGAAAAGAATTTCGATATTAATCTTGTTGACTGTTGAATGAAAATTTATATTATTTAGTAAATAAGATAATTCCTGTCTCAAATATTTTCATGAAATTTCAAAGTTCATTAAGACCATTTAAAATCAAATCCGGAAATTTAACATTAAAACTTTTTTCTTTAAATAACTTTTTGTCATTTTTATCGTCTGCCTTTTTTTTGCTGCAACTTACTTTACAAAGTTTTAAATATAAGCTTTGCTCAAATATTCTTCAAAAATTTGTAGTGTACCAAATTACATACGTAAATGTAACAACTTCATAAAAATATAATTTTTAATTCATAATTATACTTTTTTCTGCCATGACGCATAACACCTGCACATTTATTCAAATTCTTTTAAACGTAACCTTTATATAAAAAAAGTCGTTAAAGTTTTAAATGAGTTTTTCGAAATTGCATTTTTTTTTCTTAAAATTGCTTTTATTTTTTTATTTCTCAGGAATATCAAGTGTATGTGCATGCGTTTTTTGATGCAAAAAAGGCAGCAGATTTTTTTGGAAAAAACAAAATATTTATTTAAAAGATTCATCCTATTTTGACTTTAAAAATGCATTTTAAAATTCTGAAAAAAGTTTATTTTTTTTCGAATTTGAGATTTATGGTCTTTTTTTGCAAAAAATGTTTTGTTAGGGTCATGGTAGTTTTGGGATAGTAACCGTAATTTGAAAAATATCGTATCGTAAAAATTGGTTGCTATCATTTCATTTTAGCAAATTTGAAAGGCATTTTTTGATAATTAATTAACCATTTTTGATTATATTTATTTTTTAAAATCCAATTTTGTTTAGGAATTCATTACAGTATTTTGTGCTTAAAAAATTTTCTCATAAAATATTTATTATAATTCTGTGATAGCAACCAAATTATGCAAAAAAAATCGTTTAATTTTTGTTACTATCATTGCGCTTGAAATGTTAATCAAAAAATAAAATTTTTTTTCTAAATTCAACTTTTTCGGCATTTCAAACTTATAGTTTTGGACATTAAAAAAATTTTAATTTCTTATCTGCACATAAGCTAAGCCCTTACAAGCGTAGTTATCACAATTTTTGAGGAAATGATTATTTGAGGAAAAATATTATTTGAGGAAAAGATGCCGCCCCAGGTGGCACAAAATCATATATTTCATGACGGCAGGAACATATGTTAAAATATGAGTAATTAAAAAGCTTTATATCCGTTCACATCGACTTTTTTCTGCAACTAAATCTCGGATATCCGTTCCTTCTTTTTCTCTTTTGTTGCTCTCCTACTTTTTTGCGTCTTTTAAATTTGAGTCATTTTTTGTGTTTTTGTTTTAAGTTAGTTATTGACGTTATTTCATAAAAAAATTCATTCAACAAATTTTTAACATTTTTTCAAAGAACTCATTTTTTATCACTATTTTTTTTGTTAAAAATGTCTCAACTTTTGTTTTCTTTTTATTCTTTCATTAAACTTCTAAAACACTTGTTTTTTCTTTTTTGTTCTAGAAAGAATTCTTACGCAAATTCTTTATTTCCTTTTTTCTTTGTAAAAAAATTTCGGAAGTAATGAAGCAAAAAAAGAAGCATCTTTTGTTTTTTGCGCTTGAAAAGATTCCATTATAAAATCAGCTTCAAAAACAGAGATATTTTACATTTTTTTTAAATATCACAATTCAAACATTAGATGTTGGATGGATGAATGTGGGCTTTAAACAAAAAATTGGTTAAAAAATAACGTCCTTTTTGATTGACGCGGAATTTTTTAAAATAGAAGCCAAAAAGTTTAAATAAAATTTTAATCTCATTTTTATCTTGTTTATTGAAAAATTTTATTTGAAATGTTAGAATTGCACTTTTAATATTTTTATTTGTTGTCTGGCGAATTTTTTTATTTTTAAGATAGTAATTGAAAAATGATGATATTTGCTTCAAAAACGTTCCTATCAAAAAAAATAACACAAAAATTATAAATATCGCTGAATTTTGGTTACTATCGTTTTCAAAAAAACGTGTTTTTGGAAAAAAATATTAAAAATAATGTCTTTATCATTATTTTTTATTTTATGCACTTTAAGCCAAAATTAGATTGTCCCAGACTTAAGCCCTTTCCACCGTTAAACAAAATTCAATATTGTTTTTATGAAAAATAAAAAAAGTTAATTATTAAAAATAAAAAAAAGTTAATTATTGCTTGTAGGAAAAACCAATTAATTATAATGCCTTTTTTTAATTTACTCTTTTTTGAGTTAACCTTTTTTCATTTTTTCAAAAAAATATGTCAACCGAAAAAAAAAATAGAGAGGAGTAATTTTTTAAAGTTGGCATTTTACTGCTTAAATTTTATTACTCTTTTTTTTTCTGTCATTTTAGCCTAAAAAAACAACGTTTTTGCCAAAATTTGATGGACACTTTTGAAAAATGAGAAACAAGCGATGAGGAACGGAGGACATTAAACTTGTTTTAAATTATTTTTTTTTTGTTTTATTTTGTTAAATTGAGTTTAGTTTAGTTTCGGGGTTTTTGAAAAAAAATGTTGTTTTAAAAAAGTTTTTGAGAATTGAAATGATTGGAAATTTTTTAGATTTTTTGTTTTATTTGATTTTGTTTATTTAAGCTTGAAAGGTACTAAGGAAAAGTCAAAAAAGTACGAAATTGAGGAAATAAATTCCTGGAAGGAAATAATCAAAATTTGATTTTCAAAAAGTTATTTTTATTCTTTTTGGATGCTGCAAAAAAGTTTGATGTTAAAGACAAATCAAACAACAAAAATTTTTAAAGCGCGCTTCCTTTAATTTTTTTGGCTTCTAGAAACCCTCCATTTTGCTTGGCTCTGACGAAAAAAAGTGATGCAAAAAAACATAAAAGTTCAAAGTCATATCTGCTCTTTTTTACGCATCTTTTAACACTCATTTGCTTTTTTATCTAGTTTTTCAAAGAAAAACATTTTTTTGCATAAACTTTGTTTTTTCTTATTCTTTGTTCAAAACTGCATTTTTCTTGTTGGAGCTTCAAAATTGACGCAATAAACATCTTCTTTCTTTTTCAACAAAAAACCTTTTAAACGCAATTTATACATATTTTTATTCATTTTTGAACTTTGCTTTTCAAAAAAAAGAGAGAAGAGAGTTCTTTGATATTAAAAAAATATGAATGACTATCATTTTTGTTTATCTTTCAAAAAAAAAGTTTTTAAGGAATTTTTGTTTAAAAAAACAAATCATTTTTTTGGAATTATAAATTTTTAAAAATTAAGATTTAAAAATGGAGGGCAAAAAAATTGCAATGAAAATGTTTTTTAAGGTTTTAGAATATATTAAAGATTGCATGTCTGAGATTAATAATATATGGTTGTTTAAAACTTTTAAGCAAAACTGGTATTTAGTCTCAATTTTTAAGATATTTTTAAACATAAAAGTTTTTATTTAGTTTTTTTGGAAAAATATGCCAAAAAAATTTTCACTACAATTTCATTGAGATTAAAATTGCTTTCTTTTTCGTTGCAAATCTTTTTGTGGCTTCTTTGAATTACTATCATAATATATATAGTGTTAAAAAATAAAATAAAACGTTTTTTTATGACTTTAGGGACCAATGTTAGTTTATTAATTGAAAAAGTAGGTGTTCAATTTGTTGGCATTCATATTAAGTCGAGATTTAAGGGATCTCACCTAGAAAAAAAGATAATGCATATTTTTATGTTTTTTGAGCTTGTTTCTTTACGGTTGAATTCATTGTTCCCAAAAGAATTTTTTAAAACCGTTTGCACACTTTTCGCTTTAAGAAACAAAATGATAAACTTTACTAAAATTAACTTTGAACTATTATTAATCATTCAAAAAGCTTGCAAAAAAAACTAAAAATATAAATTTTAAAATGGTCCTCTTTCGTACTAAAAACGCAAACCAAAGAAAAAAGCAAAGCAATAAAAAACACGCTTGTTTTTTTCCTTCTTTTTTTGCCCTCCTTCTTTAGTTCATATTTATTCATCCATTTAAAAGTTTCTTTCTTTCAAAACAGATTTAACCAAAAAATGACTACGTCAGTGACTTTTCATTTTTTTAAAATGTACGAAAAAAAAGGTTGGCACAATGCCACTTGTTGAATATCTCTAAAATAAAAACTTTTTATAATTTCAGTTCATCCAAAATTGACTTGTATTGTAATTTCCGTAAAAGTAGTTTAAATCGAAACCCTAAAAATATAAACATTAAAATATATCCCCCCACCCATCCCTCTATAGAGGGTACTTAAATTTATTCAAACTTTTTTTTCTTTATGCATTTTTGCTTCTTCTTCTTTTTTTTCGGTGATAAAAACACACAAAAAAAATGGAAAGCAATAATTTTTATTTCCTTCTTTTTTTGTAAACATTTTTTTTATTTCGTGCAACGTTTCTTACATTGTTTAAAACTTTCTTATTTTTGATTTCTTAGGCAAAAAAATAAATTTTTTGTGTATATTAAAATAATCTGTCTCCAACGTATCATAACCGATTATAAAAAAAAATGCCGATAATGGATTTTGTTATTTTCCAATCCGTTGGGATAAATTTGAATGGCTTAAAAACTAATACTTTATCCGCGCCAAATTCTGCAAAACATCGAAAAACAAGCTTTCATAGCTTGATGAGAGTTGAAAATATTGTTGACGAGTAAGTTTTTTCTCTCCCTTCAAAATGGTAAAAATTTGATAGTAACAATTTTCTGTTATTTATCGTCACTTTTTTGTTGCTATGATAGTAATCCTCAAACATGAAACCTTGAAATATTGTGTTATTCTCATTTCACTTTCACATGTATTAAAACGAAAAATTTGATAGTAAACATATTTCAGTATATTTCTTCACACGATATCGTTAATTCTGATTACTTTCTTTTAACTTTTTCTAAGAATTAGGTCTTAAATCTTTTTATGCTCTGATAAACATTTTAAATAATTTTATATTTTCTTAACCTTTTAAACAAACAATTAACGCAAATTCTTTTTTATGGTTTCTTTTTAATCTTTCAAAACAGTTGCTTAAATTTGTGATTTTTTAAACTTTTAAATGTAATAAAATAGTTTTTTTTTTAAATTAACAATGCAAAAAATTTCAAGCGATTTTTGAACCAATTCAAATTTAAATTTGTCACTTTTTTTTCACATAGTTTCGATTCCTTGAATATTTTTTAGATACATTTCAGCTCAAATTAAAATTGTCTCAAAAAATTTTTAAATATCTCACACCTCCTCATTTATTTTAAAATAGCTCTAAAAAGATTTGAAAATTTTCTTTCCTGAAAAAAGGATTATCTAAAAATGAAATATATTTTTAGAAGCCATAAAAATGTTGAAATTTATTTAAATTTCTCTCTTTTGTAGTTTTTTAGGAACAAAGGATTTTAAAACAGAAGAAAAAGGTTTCAAAAAATTGGTGGTTCTTTGATTTCATCAAAAATCCCCACTTTTTAGGCCCCCTCAAAAATTTAATTTGAAAATTCTAAATATTAAATTTCAGAAAAACCGTCCGACAAAAAACTGAATCCAGTTTACCAGAGGATTCTATGGAAGGTGCAGCAACGACATTGGATGTAAAAACTGGAAAACTAAGACGTACTTCTTCAATGCCGTCTGTTTGTGATGATGTTGTTGCACAAAGTAAGTTTTTGAAAAAAATTGATGGGAAATTTTCTTTAAAGAAATCTTCTTTTTTTCTTCTATTGACGTTTTTTGTTTTTGAAAGACATTAAAAAAATGCTCC
The DNA here is from genome assembly GCA_963922195.1 of Panagrolaimus sp. PS1159. NCBI lineage: Eukaryota > Metazoa > Nematoda > Chromadorea > Rhabditida > Panagrolaimidae > Panagrolaimus > Panagrolaimus sp. PS1159. Next base: position 670,238 of record CAWUHW010000027.1, read on the forward strand.
CACAAAGCTTAACTTTTTTGAAAAGATCTTTGCTTTTATTGGAGCACATATTTGAGGGCTTTAAAACATGTAGGCCAAAAAATGACAAAATTAATGCAAATCTTTTAATTCAGGAGATACATGAAATCTTTTGCACTTTAGAAGATTTTGTTAAACCAATCAATTTTCCGTTTTCTCCCACATAAAAAATTTTACTGCTATACTTTTTTTGGCAATTTTTTGACTTCAATAATCTCCCAAAAAACCCTAAAAATTGCTTTCATAAATCAAAACCGATAATTCAAGTGCCAAAAATTTTTTCTTCCCATTTTTTTAAATCCATATATCCCACAAAAAAATTATTTTGTAAAAATTCTTTGACAACTTTCATCAAAATAAAAAACTTTTTCTTAAAAAAGATTTTTCATATTTTGTTTTAGAATATACATCTGATGGAAAATTACTTCGGCATTATAATTATGAATCAAAATTATCAAAACTTCAAAAGCGTTCCCTCCGTTTTACATGGCATCGTTTACAAACAAGAAATGGCGGAAAAAGAGTTGAAGCAGTTTTTGAAGAAGTAAGTTTAATTTGGATTTCGTATATCCTTATCACGGATGGATTTTATATATCCCAATCATAGATGGATTTCATATATCTCTTCTCTACCAAATCCCAAAACAATGTGTCTTTAAATATAATATCGGATTTGATATATCCCTTTATCCTTATACTAGATTTCATATATCTCTTTAATCCACTAACATCTTTATTTTGTAGGTATTTGAAAGATTAATGAAACAAATTCCACTTGTGCGTGAAATATTTACAACTCGAACATTTTTATCTGCAATGTCTAAAAATGATGTTGCAACTTTACGAGATCATGCAAGAATGACCGTAAAAATGTTTGATACAATTATTAAAAATTTGGATGTTGAATCTCGTAAAAGAACTGATACGGAATCAGATGTTGATCCAAGATGTTTAGGTTAGTTTTATATCTTCTCTTAACAAGAAAAGTACAGTAATTTTTACTTTTTTTTCTTTTTTTGAGATTATAATTTTGACAAAAAATGAAAATGTTTTTGTCCATCAAAAAAATGATGACGAAAGATTTCCGGATTAAATTCAGAGACAGACTTCCCTAAAAATTTTACTTTCCTTTTTTCGCAAAACATAAGCTATTATCTTTAAAAATATAATTGTGTGAAAATTACAGAATCTAAAAAGATAAAAATACAAAAAATTTGTTTACAAAATATTACATGTTACTTTAAAAAGTCCAAATTTTGCCAATAAAAAAATTTTTTGAGCTATCTGAAACTCTATCATAAAGTTAAATAGAACAACAAACAAAAAAATATATTTCTCAATTTAAAAAGTCAAAAATTTCAAGGGTTCCTTTGGGAAATAAATAAAAAACAGATTAGAAAAATGTCAAAGAAAAAAAAACAGCAGCTCATAAATTTTCTTCTTTTTTCAATGACGAACTTTTTTAAATATTTTTTTTGGAATGAACTAAAAATAACTTCTTTCTTTAAAAAAATGAAGGAGAGATAGATGTTTTTGTGGAGAAGAAAATTGTTTTTAGGTTTGTCAGTGTTGGGAAAAAAAGAGGGAAATAGATTATGTTTTGGGAGAGCTTTTTTGGAAGAGATTTGAAGGGGAGAAAAGAACTCAATTTTGGCAATGCCAAAGATAGAAAAAGTTTTTTATTTTGGGTAACAAAAAATAGAAGATCTTTTGGGAATTAGCGTAGGTTGAAAGCTTTTGATAAATTAAATGTTCTAAAAAAATTTTGTTTTAAACTTATTAGTTAAATTTATGTCTCAGAACGAAAACAAAAAAAACCTAAAATTTCGAATTTCTGTATTACTTAAACTAAATTTATATTTGAAAATTTTGAGAAATTAAAGTTTCAAAAATGTTGCAAAAAATTTGTTTTTAAATTTATTTGTTAGTTTTATGTCTCGGAGCGATGATAGTAAACGAAAATATCCGAAATTAAATTTTTGTGTAACTATACATTTTTAAATTAAATTTTCAATTTTAATCAATTCTAAATTACTTTTAGGCCGTGCCCATGGCTGTTTACGACCATATGGATTTACAGCAAATTTTTGGGAAAAATTGGGTGAAATAATGGTTGATGTTGTTTTAATTCAAGAAGCAGTTCGAGATTTACCTGGTGCTGGACAAGCCTGGGTTGTTTTAACTGCATGTATTGTAGATCAAGTAAGTGTCTACTAAATATATGATGATTAAGAACAATTAACAAAATATTTAAATTTTAGCTTCGAGCAGGTTTTGATCAAGCAAAAGAGCCATTTTCAAAGCAATCTGTCACAGGTCCACCTCCGCAATGTCCAGCTTTTCATCAAAATAATAGCAGCAGCACTGGTGGAAGCGGATGGCAGAATCAGCAATCTTTTGGTGGGGTCGGAGGCTCAAAAAAGCCATCCCTTCAAGATGAATATTATGATGATCATGAAAATGAACATATATATGTCAATTTTCCACCTGAAGAGGTATGTTTGTGGTTCTGGGGGAAAGAATTTTTTGAGACATGTTTGAAAAAATTTGGAAAAATTTTAGTTCTTTTACACTTTCAAAATTTAAAACATATTTAAAATTTTTTAATTATTCTTAAATTTGAAAATTGATGTAAAATTTTTAAAAGAAATTTTCAAATTTAATTGATACATTTTTTTCGAAACGGCATGAACCTGATAATCAGGGTCTTTTTCTATTATTCTTTTGCTTGATTTTCAGGTTCATGACATTTCGAAAAGATATGAAAAATATATCAAATCTTGCTAAAACACTAAAAAAGTTCATTAAAATGTTTAAGCAAGATTTGGCGTTCTGTTCTCGAATGCCATAATTATTGGTATACTGTAACGTAATATCCAAATCCCAAATTTTATCCCTTCCACATTTTACAAAAATTAAATTTTTTTAGGAAAAACAAATTAGTCCTCGATGCCCATATTCTAATCAACAATCCTCCCAACAAACTTCCCCACAATCTCCACATCGTCCAGTTCCAACCCGACAACTTCCTGAAGAACCAATAACCTCAATACATCGACATCAATCATTTCAATTAGTTGTTGAACATACATAAATTAAAATAAATAATATTTAGTTCTATCTTTTTTTATTCTATTTAAATTTTTTTCGATCTGTTTTTTTTTCGCAATATCTTTGATATATCTTTTTTTTAAACTTTTATCTCTGTCTTTGAGTTGTATTTTTTTTTCGTACCAAAATACATTTTTCACATTTCTTTAAATTTTTTCTTTAAAAATTGTGGTAATACATAAATGTACATTTTTATAAAAAATAAAATAAAGTTCAAACTTCGTTTTTATTAATTTTTAAAAATCAAAAAACTCAAAGATACAATCCATGAATTTTAAAATACAAAAAACTCTACAAAAACATTTCAAAATTTTTTTTTATTATCATTAATCCAAATGTATAACAAATTTAACAAAAAAAATTATTTAAAAAGTAAATCTTTGACAAATGGATTGGTTGGAGAATATTGTTTTCCATTGATTAAAATGACATCATTTAAGAAGGCATTTGTTTTTGATGGCGAAAGTTGAGATGAAAGTTCTGTTGCTGAAAAAAGAAAGTACAGCACGGTTGGTTTTGTTTTGCGAAAGCGAAATTAGAGAAATAAATTTTCAAGCCAGAAAAAAAATTAGAAAAAAGAACAAAAAACCAGTTATAATTTTTTTATCCAAAATCGAAATTAATCTCAAGTAATAAAAAGAAAATTAGTTAATTAAATTTTCCACTAATTTATACTATTAAAAGAAATAGTATTTCGATGACAGATAAAAAAAAACAAAATCGAAAAAACTTTTGTTTCCAAAATTTTAATTTCGATATTCCAGCTTCTTCGAAATCAAAATTTCGATTTCGCAAAACCCTGATGTACCGTAACTTTTATAAAACAAAAACAAACTTGAATTTTGAGACGTTGTTGCCATAAAATTGAAACGATGAAAATTACTTTCCATTTTTTGATTTGCTTCATTTGAAGTGCATCCATTTGCAGATAATGTTGGAGTTACAGTATCCTTTTTGAAGAAATCAAAATTGGTCGTTAAAGTTGGAGTTGCGGTCCATGGATCATTATTATTTGTTGGAGGAAAAGGAATAACACATGCTAAATTCCATTTCTTTTTGATATTGTTGGATGAATTTGCTTTGATTATAGTATCACCACCACCAACAGAAGAATGAAGTTCAGGAAGATATCCAACACTTGCAGAATGATGTAAAAGTGATTTTGCAGTTGCATCTGCAAATGGATCAAAAGAAGGTGAAATATCTGGTAAAACTAAAACAAATTAAATAAAATGTCATCAAAAAAATACAGTAGCATACCTTGTGATTGTGGTGAAAGCAATGATGGAGTAACAGCTGATTGAATCATACTCTTATATGATACTTCAAATGGATTGAAAGATGGTGATGTAAAATCAGGTAAATCTAAAAAGTTTTTAAAAACTTAAAAATATAAAAACTTACTTTTTGATGATGGTGTTGTTGGAGTATATGGTGTAACCTTGAAACAATCATATTGTTGCGGCGATGTTGGAATTGGTGGAACAGGTTGATAAAAATCTAATGCCATAATTTCATTTGCAATTTCATCAATGACATTGGTTTTTGATGAAGAAGCTGATGGCAAAATTGGTGGAGGAGAAAATGGTCGATTTTCATCAGCTTTACCATGTTCAAAGCTTTTGCTTTGTTCAATTGCAGTCTAAAAATGAGCGTTTAATGTTGAAAGAAAACTTTCATCTTGATACTGAAACTTATATCATCTTTAAGGATTTCATATATGAGAGATTTCATATATCCAATAACTTATGATTCAAGAAGTTTTTATATAAACTTAACAACATACCTGAATCATTTCTTCTTCTTGCTCAACACCAAGTTCAACTTCTTGTACTTCCACTTCTGATAAACCAAGTGCAAGCTGCAATGAATTTTCTTCACCAAACTTTTTTGTTGCTTTTATAATTTTCTTCAATTCTTTTCGCTTTTTCCATTCTTCATGTCTTCGATCAAATTTCGAAGGCGCCGCAGATTTTGAAGGCGCAGCTGATTTTGAAAACGCAGCTGATGTTGAAGGCGCAGAAGTAGTAGAAGTAGCAGCTGAATCAATACCACCCCCTTTTGTGCAAGACGATTCACACAAACATCGTTCACGAGTTTTTGCAGATCTTTGACGCTCTTTCTTAAAAGCTTCTTCATCATCAAGAAGATTAAAAATTGATTTAACTAATTCACAAATTTTTGCTCCTTCATGATGTTTATCTTCATCCAATTGAAAATATCGAAGTTTACCAATTCTTGCAGAATTACTGATACATGCAGCTTTAACTTTGAGATCACCAGCTTTAAGTAAATATTCAAGGAGATATAAAGCTTTGAAAATGTGTCTCCATTGTTTTCGATTTTCATCTAATCGATGAAAAATGATAGCCATAATTCGTTCAAAATTTGTTGGATCTTTTGTATGTTCAGCAATTTCAGACATTAACAAACCTGGTGGATTCCATGGATCATTGCTAAAAGGATTAAAAGATATAAAATGTTAAAAAAGAGCAACTTACTTTGTTGCTTTTCGAACTTTCTTTTCAACTTCGGTATAAGCAAAATTTTTGATGCTTCTTTGGACATTTTTAAATGCCATTTTATCGAAAATTTCACTATCAGAATCACAAAATGCCCTAAAATTGAATACATTGTCGTTCGAATGAATCAAAACAAAAAGTAGCGAAAACTATAGAATGAAATTATGTAAAACAGAAAATTTGCATGAAAAAAAATACAAAACAACGCGCAAAAAAAGTTTAACTTTTTCGGTGGAAAAAAGTTATCAAAAAAATTTTGTTGAGGATCTCGACGCGAAACTTCTTTAATGAGTGCTTGTAGAGTACTGTATTTCTAGAACATTCAAAAATTTGGCGAATCTATTTGTTACTTAAAAATTTTTATTAGTAAAAAAGCAAAACTCTTTTACAGTAAAAAAATCAAAACATCATATTTTACGAAGATTTTCGAAATTTAACGTTATCTGTTAAAAACTGTTCACCGGAAAACTGCTTTTAAACGATTGAAAAACTAAAGCATTGCAGCAAAATTATGAAATCAAAAAAAGCAAAAACGAGACGAGTAAAAAAAGCAAAAACCAGACGAGTAAAAAAAGCCAATGATCGACTTTTGACCAGTTAATACTGCATTTTTCTCCATTTCTTGGAAAAAGAATGATTCATTTTTTACATGTTAGCTTTCACTGCTGCAAACAGCTATTTTTCCACTCTTTTTTGCTTTTACAAATGTTTTCATTTTTTTGTGATTATTCACATAAGTATTAACTGAACTGAACTAAAAAAGTCAAATCAATAACCTTTCTGTTTTTTTAGTATACCGATACTGATTACAATCCCTATAATCAATATTGGTGATTTTTTCGTTACAACCGAAACCGCAAATTTTTTAATTTACATAAAATTTGATTAAAATGTTCGTCTGTTTCTGGCTAAAAAATTCTTATTTTTTACCATCGGGACTTACAAAATCGATAGAAAAAGACAAAAAATAGAAAAGGTTTATTTAGACTTGACAGAAGCATATCAAAATAAACTCTTTGACCCAATCTTAATGCGCAAAAAGTGGTATAATTGCTGATTAACACTTTTTTTACGGTTCGGTTTTTTCGGTTAGCCGAAACCAAAAAATTCTGTTGACCGCCAAAACTATCGAAAATCAATGATTACAAAAAAAACATGTTTTTTGTTTATGCTTTTGTATACCAAAAATTTTTGTTTACATTTGCAAAAAAAGTCCAAGAATAAATTTTAAAAAAGACTACAGTATATTTTTATTACCATGAAAACAAAAAAAATAACACAAAAATTGGAAACAATTTGTACAAATTAACACAAATATCAATTAAAGCAAAAAAAAACAAAAGCTAAAAATCTAAAGCTTTAAATGCAAAAAATAAAATTAATTTAAAAAATTTCGACAAAATTTAGCACCACAATGACATCGAATTTTATTATCTTCTAATGGGAATTTATAATCATATGTAAGCTCTTCGCCCTTTTCAATATAAGTTTTTGAAAAAATGAATATTCTTTTTACGCCATTTCTTGAAATAATTCTTGCTGTACAATTTGGTTGACAACAATGATTTATAAATCTTGCTAAATTTCCCATTTTTGTTGCATCAATTACCCAATCATCATCCAATCGGAACATATATGATGAAAATAAGCCTTGATTTTCATATTTTCTTTCACGGAAATTTGCAACTTCATGTCGAACTTTTTCTCCAGTATATTCAATAATCATTTGATCAGGTTCAATTGGAGCAAGAGCAAAAAGTCCATCTCCATGTATAGGCGATTTTGCATGTTTAAGAAATTTGTAATACTAAAAAGTGAAAAAAAGGATTAATTAGAATAGAAACAGATGCAAAAGTCATTTTTTACAAGCGTGGTATTAATTGGGGACGAAATTTTAAGAAATAGCTTTTTAATTTTCTTGGAGGCGGAATTTTTGGGCGTTAGACGTTTTAGAATTGTGACGCTATTTTTTTCTGAGACAGGTTACAATTTTAAATTGCTGTTTCCCGACTAACTTAATCATGTGAAATCTTAGTCACACCTATATTAAAAAAAATTTTTTGAAACTTTTTTAAAAATCAAGAATATGTACGAATTAGCCCAAATTCCTAACCGTTTAATCCATAAAATAAAATTTTCAGTTTTCTCATTCACAAAAAGAAATTACCGCCCTAATCAAAACCACAACCTGTTACAGTATACTTTTAAATACAAAGATACTGTAACCCTACTTGAAAAAATCTATTACCGTTGATGTACTTTTAAAAATATCCAATTTTGCCAATTCTGGTTGTTCATGCTGTAACTGGGTTAAAATTTGACGAGTAAAATGCCTTTCATTTTTTCCTCTCACCACCGCTCTTTTCATATTTTCTTCATCCTTAAATAAAAATTTTAATTTCTACTTTAAAAAAAATAAAAAACACAAACCTCTTTGGTTATTACAGTAAATCGTTTTCCAATTCTTTTTCTTGTTGGACTTATTGAAGAAATTTTTCGAACAAATGGTCGAACTCTTGCACATCCAAATTCTTTTGGATGTATCTTTTCTTCTTCGTCTGTTGTTGATTTATCCGGTTGTGGAATGAATCGATTTGGAGGAACTGCAGGAGCTGATACTTTAGAAGCTTTAGTTTTTCCATCCAAATATGCAGCAGTTTTAAAAAGCTTTGCATTTGCAGATTTAATTTGTGCTAACATAGATTCCAAATCTTCTGGATCATTTGGTATACGATTATCAGCAAGAAAATTTAATTTTCCATCACCAAGTAATCGATTAAATGCAATATGATTATAGACTTGATCTTCTGCAGTTAAATAATCCTGAAAAAAATTATCTTTAAATAGCTTTAAAGGCTTAACTTTAGCTTACCTGTTTTACCGTAAGCAAATATTCATCTTTCATTGATCTTACAGGGAATATTTTTGGTTCAATAAATTCAACAATTTCAACTTTTGGAATTTTTGGAATAAATTTCTTAAATTTCTTTTTTACAATTTCTTTATTATCTTCAAGTTTTCGCTTTTGCTTCTTTTCTGGTGAATCTGAAGTTGAAAAGGACAGGGATTTCTTTGGTGATTTAATAACAGTTTTATTAACGACAGTATTCTTTTCTGTTAATGGCCCCCCAACAGCAGGTCCAATTTGAGAATTAAGTGAAATTGATGTAGCTTGTGGGAATTTTTCGATATTTAAAATTGATTTTGCTGCTCTTTGTTTATTTGAAAGTGGTTGATAATGTACATCCCATGGTTTTAATGTCTTTGTTTCAGAAGTTTTTGCAGCTTTAAATTCTTCACGAAATTGCTTCCAATTTATTGGGGTACAACGTGCAGGTCGTTCAATCATTGGCATAAATATTCGCTTAACTTCACCGCTAAAAATACAAAGTACAATTGCATTTATCAAAAAAGTTTAAAGCTTACGGATATTCTTTAGGTGGGGAGTAAATTTTTTTTGAGATTGGTGGTGGTGCTTCAACTTTGTTTGGAGTTAATGGACGAGGAGTTGGTGCTTGAATGGTTTGTACTGGTGCAGGATGCTGTTGTTGTTGTTGTGGTTGTACAAGAGGACGCTGTGGTGAAATAATATTAATTTGATGTGCTGCTGGCTGTATTACACGAATCATTCGTTGTATTCGTGGCATTGGTGTAATTGATAAAACTGAAGGAGCTGCAGCAGTTGGAGCAGTTGATGTTGGAGGCTGAGGTTGTTGCTGATGAAGAGGTTGCAGAGGTTTATTTGGAGATCGAATATAAAGTCCTGGACGAAATGGATTTTGTACCATTGTTGGAATAGGTCGCATAGTTCTATCTAAAGATAATTAAAATTAAAAGGGATTAATAAAGGATAAAAATTTACATCCACAAACGGTAAACGTTGGAGGTGCTGAAGAGCCATTTATTTGGGTAACATATTTTGTTGGTTTAAAAACGTATGTAACTTTTCCATTCATAGGTGGCTGAGGAGGCTTTGGTGGAGGTGGTTGAGTAGATTTTGGTGGAGCTACAAATGTTGTTACTGGTTCAATTATTACTTTTGGAGTTGTTTCTTGTATTGCAGGAGGTTTCATTGAAGGTTGAAATATTTTTGATGGTGGAGTTGGTGCAACATCAGATAATTTTTGCGGAATTTTATGGGATGTTGAAGTTGTTGGTGGAAGATTCATTGGTGAATTTATTACAACTTGGGTTGAATCCATCATTGAAAAAATTGATTGAGATCGAAGAAAATTGACATCCAAAAAATATTATATTGCAAAAGCTTCAAAAGCGCGCATTTTTCCTCAAAAATTGGATCGCTGCCAAATAAGAAATTTTTTCGTTATAGGAATTTTTTTTTCTCTTCATCTTTAAGGACCTCACTGGGCTTTAATCGTTGTTGCAACAAACATGTTTTTGACTTGTGTCATCTTTTCAGCACCAGAAAGAAAAAAAGAAGCTATTTTCAAATCAATAATAAATAAAAGATTGACTTTCATGTTAATGAAGACACTGTAGCGCAAAAGGGCATGAAAAAAATGTGAACCTTGAAACGTTTGTCATTGAAGTTTTTGTAAATCCGAGTCATACAAATTATTTGCTTTTACATCTTTAATTTTACAGACGTAATTCAGTTCGAATTAAAAAATTTAGTTTTCATAGATTTATTTTTTCATTTCATGGAATTTTTAAAAATGCCTAAAATTCCTTACTTTTATGATAAATTTAGTTTTCATTTCATGGAAAAAAATGCCTAAAATTCCTTACTTTTAGTGTTGAAAAAAAAAATTTAGCAAAAATTTTGCTGCAAAAAAGTAAAGCTGGTGAACTCGACACGAAAATATTTCTATCAAACAAATATGTTCCCCGGCTAAAAAAAATTAATTTTTTTGTTTTTTTAACCATTAATTAAACATTATTTTTAATATTTTTTTGCTTTTTTCTTTTTTTATTTCCAATGATTTTTTTACGGCGATTCTAATGCTACCAAACCTATAACATTTGGCGAACTTTGAAAAAACTGCGCGCGTTCCTACTTTTATCAAAAATAAAGTTTTTTTCGTTGAATGTTAAAATTTTGATTCAAACAAAAACGTATATTAAAAAAAATATGGTGGAAAAATTGTAACATTTTTTGATTAAAAGAATTTATAGAAACTTGAAAATTAAAGGACAATTTTAAAATTTAATCAAAATACAAAGTGTATAAGGGATGTGCTCTTACTAATATGATTATATCTTTAATATAAAACAATAACCATTAAAATCGATTTTGAATCTTACATAAATATGGTGACGGAATAGCTGTGCCTGCAAGAATTCTTTTTGCAAAATTTTTTTTCTTTGTCGGATAATTTAACTAAAATTTAGTTGTTTCTTTTTTTCTACAGTGCTTTATAAAAAATACAAACTTTAAACTGATTTGCAATATTTGCTGTAAATAAATATAATTCAAGCCGGGCTAAACCTTCGCCCAGACATGCACGCTTTCCAACTCCAAATGGAATTAATTCGGGTGGTTGAAAGAATTTTCCATTTTTATCCAAAAATCTTTCAGGTCTAAAGTTTTCAGGTTCAGGAAAATATTTTTCATTCATTAAAACTGTTGAAATTTGATGAGTTATAAGTGTATCGACAAGAATATTATATCCATGAATTTTCGTATCTTTTGTAACACTAAAGATTTAATTTGTAGAATAGTTTTTGGGAGGGAAATAAAATAATTTTTACCGATGAAAGGGATTTATTGGCACAAGATTACAATATCTTTGAGTTTCTGCAATTACAGCATTAACATAATTTAAATTACTTTTATCATCCAATGTAATAATTCGATCATTTCCAATTACGTCATCTAATTCTTTATGAAGATTTTTTTGAACTTCTGGATATTAAATTAAAAATGCGCAGAGATATGCAAGTGTATGTGAAGCTGTTTCTTGTCCAGCACCCCATAAATCAAGCACAGAAGCATATAATTGGGAATCACTAAAATATTTCGTTAATTAATAATTACTTTAAACAAAATATAAACTATTACTCAAAATTATTTTCATTTTCTTTTACTCCATATTACATTTTAAGTTTATGCTGTTGTCGAAGATATGCTTCCACAAAATCTGTGGGATCTTCATCTGATTCAAGATTTATTGCTTTTCGATGCTCATCGATTAAATTATAGAAGAAATCTTTTATTTTTTGTGCTTCAGCAGTAAAATATTTGTAATATGAATTACAAATTGGAAATTTTTTGTAATATTCTGGATCTCGATCCATTAATCGATAAATTGGATTAGTAATTTGTGAAACAAGCGTTGTTGCAAATTGTTTGACGTGTTGAAATTCATCTTTTTTATCCTAAAAATTATACATTATTAAAAAAATTCCGTGTAAAACAGAATTTATTCACTTTTTAAAGTGTCTACATGTGCTTACCTTTCCGTATCGATAACCAAATGTTAGATTATTGATAATACAGGGTGGTTCAAGAATTTTTCCCCCCATAAATGTTGATCGCAAATTAATACTATTAAAAAAATCGAAAAACCGACTTCACATTCGTTTTTAGCACCTAATAGGAAAGAGGTATCATAAAAAAAATCTATCATAAAAAAATCAAATTTTTAAGACCTAAAATTTTCGAGTTTAGCTTGGTCCTCCCTGTCAAAAATTTTCAATTTTTTTCTTTCTTCGTTTTTTGAAAAATTTTTGACAGGGGGGGACCAAGCTAAACTCGAAAATTTTAGGTCTTAAAAATTTGATTTTTATGATACCTCTTTCCTATTAGGTGCTAAAAACGAATGTGAAGTCGGTTTTTCGATTTTTTTTAATAGTATTAATTTGCGATCAACATTTATGGGGGGGAAAATTCTTGAACCACCCTGTACTTCCAACAGAAATATCAATTGTATCTTGAATGTTAATTTCTTGTTTACCATTTAATCTTTGATATCCGTGATTAAATTGGTTACTTCAACCAAAACTCTTTCTTGCATAATATTTCTTCCAAGACCAAAATTTCGAAAAAAAGCGCAAATCTACGATTTTCTCTCCATTTTGGCCCCTCAGAAACAGCCAGCCCATTATTCCCTTCCCGAATAATATCATCCCATTTTTGATGTGGTCTTCCAGCATATGTTTCACCATCTTTAACAAATGTTTCAAAGATTGTTGGAATATCATGTAAAGTTACAATTGCTTGATCTCCAAACCATATTGTATGAATATCACCATATTCTTTTTTCCATTTTGTATTTGTACATCCATCTCAGTAAAATAGAAGGATAAAAGATTACCAAAAAATGGAAGAGGAATTGGACCTGAAAAAAAAACAAACATTTTAATGAAAATATTTTACAAGATTTATAAAATCCCAACCTGGTGGTAAATTTCGACGTTTCCAATAAAAATGGAAAAATAAATACAAAAAAACAAAAATTCCAAAAAGAATTATCAACATTGCATAAGCTTTAATTTGAGTATTGAACAAAGTTGTCTATCTCTTTATATACTCATTATTAATATTGTAATTTGAAACTACATTTTTTTGAGTCTACATTTTTCAAATTTAAATCTCATCAATCAGAAAAAAGCGCGATTTTTCACAAATTTTGTGTTTATTTTGTGTAAACACAAAATTTGTTGTATGCAGAGGTAATTTTTTTGTATTTCTTTGATAATATATAAAGTTCTCATTTTTGCGCATTTAATTTTTATTTTATCTGATTGAGAAAAAAATTCTTCATCTGATAGGCATAATTTCAAATTGGGGAATGGAGGGGCACGAAATTCGGCAGAAAAAATCAAGGTACTTTCATTTTTTTTATCATTTTCTATCAGCACTAAAACTAATACTTTTTTTACTCATATTAGGTACAGATTCAAAGTTTTTTACAACTCTTTTTTTTTGCAAATTTCAGCTTTAAATTTAGGCCTTTAATTAAAATTTTGACAAAATATTATAAAAATAAACGCATTTTTAAAACTAAAAAGAATTCAGTTTTCTTTTAAAAAAATAAATGCTATAAAAAAATTGACCGAATCAGAAACTTTAATAACTTTTCGTTTATTCACAAAGGTTAAAAACTTCTAAAAAGCAAAAACCGGCTTTTTAACTTTGTTCCTTTTCAACGTTTTTAAGGAAGTGGAATAAACGTTTTTTTCACATCCTTATTTTTTGTGTTATCACTTTTCATTTTTTTTGGTAATTTGATCAGTTGAATTTTTTCTTTTTCTTCATTTTTTGACCAATTAATAAAAGGGTTTCATTGTTTTGATCAAAGAAAAAATATGTATTTACTTGTAATTATATTTGTTTTACAATTTATAAAAACTGATGAATGTTTTGCAACTGCTCCTCCTAATTCAGCAGCACCTGAAATTCCAATAATACGTATGTGAAAAATGTCAAATTTAACAATCCTTAATAGAGTTGTCAAATTCATAAAAAGATCTTCTGCAAATCCCCCGATATTACAAAATTACTTTTTCAATTTCTTATTTTAAAATGCAAATATTATTCCATGTTTTTTTCCGCCTTTGAAAAATTTTTTTCCTGTATTTGAAACAGTCATTACGTTTTTATAACTGTTTTAAATAAGAAAATGCTTAAAGGAAGCGGACATTTTGATACATTTTTTATTTGACGTTTTTTCTAAATGACAAGTCCCTGATAATCAGGGCCTTTTTCTATTTTTCTTTTGCCTGATTATTTAATTTATTTCATTTCAAAAAAAATACAATAAAAAAGAAAATGTATCAAACTGCTAACTTCCTTTAAATTTTATCAGTTTAATTTTGAAAAACGCTTGTTTTATAGAAAAAAAAATTTTTAGCATGTCAAACATGTGCCGCACCAGCTGTAACACCAATTCCAGCAGCAGCTGAAGCGACAGGAGATTTTCGAACGGGTGTTGGATCGGTAGCTGCTGGAGAGCCTGTTACAGAAGCAATGTGTAAAACATTTGTTATTACATGTCAAGCTGAAGACAATGCTGTTTCAATTGGAGTAAGAATTTATTTTTTGACACCTTTTATCTATCTCCCTTTTAACAACGTGTACCACCAACTTTTTTAGCCCAATGACCGAACAGACGCAGCTTTAGCTGGTCCTGCAACTGGAGAAGAATTAACTGCAACAGTTGTATGCAATCAAGATGGGGTTTTGGAAGGGCAAACTGTAATTCCAGCTGGAGAAAGAATAATAATTATGTCAGTTTATTGCACAGTTTCTGTTCCATAATTTTGGTTTCATTGTTAAAAATATTTTTACAACAAAATTTCCGTTAAAAATAAGCAAAGAAGCAATAATAAACCGAATTATCGAACCTTCTTTCTTACTATTAATCTTTACAGACATTATTTTAATCCTTAAAGATACATCTGTCAAAAACTGACATTTGTTTGAAAAAACAAGGTGTGAAAATTGCTTCCGAGAAAATTTTTGTAACAATCAATAAACGTTTTTTTTCGCAAAAAAACATTTCACACAAATTTTTTGCCGCGAAAAAAATGTTGTAAAAAAAGAGTTGCTAATTTTTTTTTGCTGCAAAAAATCAACTAAAAAATCGACTAACAATGGATTTAACTTTAACGGTATGTTTTTTTCATCTGTTATTATATAATTAAATAAGTGTTTTACGTTTTAGAAGGTTAAAACTCCATTCTTTTATACATGGAAGATTCCAGAATCTCAAATTCAACGCCTTCAAAACAATTCTTTCAATAGCTTCATTTCATCTGAACAATTTTATGTTTTAAATCTTTCAAATGTAAAATATTTCTTTGAATTTTATCCAAATGGAAGAAATGAAAATCGTGGAAAATCAGAAATTTACTTTTATCTTGATCCTGGAAAAGATCGACAAATTGAAGCAAGATTTAAGGTTTTCATTGATTCTGGAGGTGGAGGAGATAATTCAATCAAATGTAATCATGTTTTTGAAAGCTTTGAAAGAATTAATTGTCGAAAAATGAAACATTTATTTAATTCTGAAAAGAAGTTGATTGTTAATGGATTTCTTGTTATAAAGATTGAAGGAACTTTAAAGGTTAAGAAAGATGCTTCGGAGAATCGAATCTTTGATAATGGAAATTTATGGGAACAAAATAATGGTACTAAGAATTTTTCAATTGTTGTTGGAGGAAAAGAAATTCAGGTAAGGCTTTTGGGATATTTGGTAGCTTACTTCAAGGATCTAAAGGCCATTGGGACATAAAACAAAGGGCGTGATTGAGATTTGAGATGAGAACGTTAGAGATAATCTTTTGTGAACGAGATTTTTTAGGGATTTTGATGTTAAAATCCTTAAAACTTCGTTGTCTTAAGGCCGTTTTAGCCTAAAAACCGGCTCGTTGCCATTCCTAGCCATACACAGACGAACTCTTCAACAGTCTTCCAACAGTGAGGAATATAGGCTGACATTCTTCCTCACTGTTGGAAGAACTGTTGAAGAGTTCGTCTGTGTGTGCCCTAAATCCCTAAAAAAAGTTCTTTAAAAATCTCGTCTCAGCTTTCCCGTCTCCAAACATCCCTAATCTCAACAATTTGAAGTTAGAAGATTTGGTGACCAAAAGCAGAACATTACTGTATTGGGATTTTTCTCTTTTTAGCTTACTTTCATTCCGTCTATTTTCTTTTGTTATCTTACATTAATCCACATTTATCTTTTAGGTTCACAAAAACATTCTTGCTTCTGAATCCATTTCATTTGCTAATTTCTTTTATTCACTTACTCCTGATTCTCCATGTTTTAAAGTAGTTGAAATAACTGATTATCCACATCATATTGTTGAAACAGCTATCAAATTCTGCTATTTTCGTAATTTTGTTGTTCCATTAACATTCGAAGATGCTATTTTACTGCTACAATTCTTCGATGAATACAAGATTGAACTTTTAAAGGTAAACATACTTTTCTTGTATTGTAATTATACGGTATAATTTTTAGAAGCAATTTGAAGGATTTCTTATTACTCAAATCTCTATCACTACCGTAACCCGTCTTGGTCAATGTGCAATTAAATGTCATGCCAAACAATTGCAAGAAAAATGTGATGCTTTTTATTATAATCGTTAATTGTTTAAATTTAAACAAACGTTTGTTTTTGTTAATTTTGTTGTGTTAATTTTTTCGTTTGTGTTTTTTATTAAGTTTTTACAGTTGAGTTTTTTTCTGTACAAAATTGTTTTTTGCAAAGTTTAATAAAATTTTGTTGACTTTTTTAATTTTGTGTATCGAACAAATTGTTGAACAACGAACATTTTTGAAAAAACGATTTTTTTAGACGTTTCGAAATTTATTGAGCGTTTATCTATTGTTTGTAAAACGTTCTCGAATGTCTTCATTCACATTTTTTACAAACAGGAAACACCTTTTTTATGCTAACATTTTTGTTTTGTCTATTTTAACATTTAACGTGATTTAGATTACATCCCACCTCAATTTTACATTCCCTTTTTTACAGCTGCTTTAAAAGCATGACGCATTCCGGACAACAATTGACTTTTTTAAAGCGTGAAAATGAAGAAGAATCGTTGAAATTTCTTGCAATCTTTTCAAAGCATTATCCAAATATTGATAAAAGTTATAAACTTTTTTGGAGATCAATCTTAGAAGAATGTCAAAAAGAGAATATCTTTCCTGAAACAAATGTCATTCAATTATATTCACAAATTTGGCCAAATTTTTTACAAAATGCTCGGGTATGTTTTACTTTTTTAACTTCTGATATCCTATGTATGTTTCTGCTTTTTAGATAAATTTTTATAATAATGGCTTAACAAAAGTTGATCAAATTGTTATGGCTATATCAAAGACAAGAAATCCACAATGGTGGGGTCCACCAATTGCAAGTCAAAATGCTCGAGCACGTGCAATTCGGAATTTTAATCCTCCAAAAGTTAAAATTATTGAACCTCAACATGCAAGTACTGGAAGAAAAAAACGAAAAGATGATTCATCTGCAACACATGCACCAGTTGCTGTAAGTTTTTGTGTTTATCCATGAACTTGTCATATATCCTTGACATATATATCCATGTTCTTTTTTAGAAAGCTCCAAGAACAAAAAAGAATCAACAAATGGCTATTGATAGTAACACTCCTTTAACTTCTAGACCTGTAAGCTTTTTTACCTTTTTAAACATTATATATATATGAATCCTTTTCAGAAAGAAACTCGTGGACGAAAAAAGAAACAACTACTTCCACCATTCTCTGAATCTTCACAAAATGATGCACCTGGTCCTTCAGGATTTAGAGTTCCAGAACTTCTGTCTCCAACTGTTTTTAATCCAACAACTCTTGCAACAATAGCATCATTGATTCAATCACTTTCATCGGTGCAATCTCAAGCTGCTGCTTCTGTACTTGCTGCAGCTGTTGCAGCTTCAAATGTAACACCATCGTCTTATCCAGGTGCTTCAAAAATTTCATCATCAGTTCCTGCATGTCTAAATCCACCAAATCCAACTCCTGTAACACCATTCACTCCAGCATCATCATCAACAGCTGAATCAATTGAACCAATTTTTAATTTTAATTTTCTTCCACCTCCACCAGAACCTCCAAGAATTATGGAATATAATATTGAAGCACATCAAACAACAAATGATATTGATTCACCACCAGCAACAGAATTAAAAGAAAATATGAATCCTCTTCAAGATTCTTCGTCATTTCATCTTAAATTATCTTCTGATGATGATGAAGATGCTTCTTAAAATGTTTTCTTGCTGTTGAAAAAGATACTTGTATGTTTTTAATAACATGTATTTTTTTGCTGTTAATTTTGTGATTAATAAAAAAAAGGTTTTTCGTAGTTTTGTTCAGTTTGCTTTTTGTCAACATGTTGGTTAAACTGTTTATATCTTTTTCTTCCAAAAATGGGATCTTAATGTTAGCCTTTTTAAATCATAATGTTGTTGCTTTTTTAAAAAACACAACATTATTATTAAAAAATAAAGCTATTCCACTTGTTGAAAAAATACGGTATTAAAATCAGTGGCATTTAGGAAGAAAAAGCCAAATGTTCAACATTGGATTTTTTCTTTGCTGCTTTTAAAAAACAGCTTTTTTTTGTTTTACCCGGTAGCGTAAAACTTTTACGCTAAAAATGAAAATCAAAAAATCTAAAGAAACACTTGAATTCCTTAAAATCCTTGAAAAGCATTATCCAAGAATGTTAAATGCTCCTCGTCGAATTCATATATGGGATGAAATTTTACTTGATTGTCAAAAACATGGTTTTTTTCAGAATCGTAATTCAAAATTTTTATATCAAACTCGTTGGCCGGCTTTAACTCGAACGACTCTTGTAAGTTTTATCATAATCGTTGCTTCTTTTGAGTTAATTAATACTTTTTTAGTCAAAATGGAAGAATAAAAAGCCATTGAGTGAAAAGGATAAATTAGTTATATCAATTTGTCGAACAATTTCTCCAGATTTTTGTAAAGAAGTGGTTGAAGAAAGTAGTGAAAAAGTTGCTGATGGAAATGATAAATATTATACTGATGATGAAGATGGTATGAATATTTTTGATGGAGATTTTGATACTCTTGATCCAATGGTAGATAACTTTAATTTTATTTTTTTTATATCTCTTTTTATAGGATGACTTTAACAAAGATGATATTGTTATCAAAGATATCGTTGAATGTATGGTTAGCGTTGTTTCTGATTGTCCCGATGTTGAAGTTGTTGAGTCTGCTATTGAAAGATGTGACGACGATGCTCCTGCTGCTTATGTACAAGAAATTCCTCCTTCAACTGCTGAACAAGAAAATAATGCTGAACCAACTGCTGTGCAAAATATTCAAACTTCAAGTGAATCATCAAATGTTTCATCTCCAACAGCTTTGGAATATCCTCCATTGCCACCAAGTGCTCCATCTTTTCCAGGTCATTACCGTATGTTTTTCTTTTTTTTATGGAATGTTTTTATGAGTTACCCAAAAACCTTGTCCCCCCAATAGCAGCCTTGTCAATTACAGTATCAGGTTTTACTAATTTTTGCTATATTTCAGCTCATTTCCCTCCATCTTTGACATATCCACCTCCACCATCACCATTATTCTATTCGACAGATATTGAAAAAGCTCAAGTTGAAGCTCTTAAAGCTTATACAGCAAATTGCCGATGGTCAACATATAAAATTCAAATGGAAATTGAAACTTTAAAGAAAACCAACACTTCCAATATTTAATTTTTTAGTTTGTTATGTTTAATTTTTTGTTGTTTTTTTTGTTTAAAAATTTGATAAATGAAAAAAGTTTTTGGAAAAGTTTTAGACATTCGTTCGTAGAAGTCATAAATTTCTTTTTTTATTTGCTGGCATCTTTTTTGCCTGCAAAAAAAGCCGCAACAAATGTTTGCTCTTTGTTTTATGAGCCAAATTTGAGCTCTTTCTTTTTTCTTTGTTCAAAAATATTTGAAAAAAAAGAAAGAGAGGAAGGTTAGTTAATCACATAAAATGACTCTTTTTGAAATTGGATTTTTTTGGGTCCATTCATTTTTATGTGAATTTTTTTTAAATTAGTTTCTTTTTTTGTTAAAAACGAAAAAGAAAAAATAATGTTTGAAAATATTTTTATTTTAATGTTATTAAATTTTTGGGTATCTTTTTATACGGGTTATGGAATTAATTGTAAGAGAAAAATTTTTTTGAAGTGGATTTGATATATCTGTTTTTAGATACAATAAGTCAATCAAAACGGTTAACGCAGCATTTAATGGTTCAACATGAAAGGTATGAAATTGTAATTTATTTTTTGTTAAATATTTAAAACCTAAAATATTTTTTGAAAATGGCATCGAATTACTATCATGATTTTCAAATCGGAATTTTTTTGTGATTTTTTAATTACGAAGATAGTGATCCAGTTTGAAAAATGTCGTAAAATTTTTCTTACTATCATTTTTTGAAGCGATAGTAAAAAAGTTTTCAAAATTTGTTAAAACACAATTAATATCTTTCACTTTTGTTATTTTACAATTTTAAAAAGTTTGAAATATCGAAATCAAAATTTCGGTGTCTCGATTTTGGACGAAAGAATAATTTTGATATTTCGGTATTTCGATTTCCGGCAGAAAAGATATTTCGATAATTTCGATTTCATCGGGTTGCTTTAAATTTTTTCCAACATTACCTATTACAGAAATGCTCCCCCTGAAGATCGAGTAATTCTTACATTGGATATTGATTTGGTAAATATTATTTCTGTAAACGAGGTAAAACAACGAATGACACTTCAAGTTTTTATGTATGAAGAATGGTTTGATTCAACACTTGTTTGGGAACCGCATGATTTTGGTGGAATTGAACAAACTTGGTTACCTGTAGATAAAATTTGGATTTCAGATGTTACAGTATTAAATACGTATGTTTTAACATTCATTTGGATATATATAAAATCCTATTTTTACAGAATGGGATTTATGAATATTATGGAATCAATTCGAACTCCGGCAGAAGTAATTTATACTGGAAAAGTTATAAGATCATATCCGGCATTATATTCAATTGCATGTGATATTAAAGTTGAAAAGTTTCCACTTGACACACAAAAATGCCAACTTGATGTTTGTTAATTTCTTTTTAAATTAGTGATTGATTGATTTTTTTAGATTGCAAGTTGGGGATATGCAAAAGATAAATTAATTATTAAATTTTCAAATAAATCAACACTTGAACATTATCGAATGAATGATGAATGGGCTTTAAAAGTAAGTTTATAATTTTTATAAAAAAATTATGAAGATAGTAATCGTGTTTGAAAAATATCGTCAAGTTTGTGCTACTATCATTTTTCAAAGAGATAGTAAAAAAATTTCAAAATTTGGTAAAGCGGAATTACTATCTTTTGTTTGTGTTAATGAATTTTTCAATGTTTTTCAATAATATTGAGCTTTAAAAGTTTGTGCTCTTTGTGATTTTTGCAAAAAAAGGAGATAGTAATCAACGTTGAAAAATATCGTCAAGTTTGTGTTACTATCATTTTTTGAAGCGATAGCAAAAATGTTACCAAAATTTGGTAAAACGGAATTATTACGTTTCGTTTTTGCTGATACATTTTTCAATGTTTTCAATAACACCTTTTTGTTACTTGTCAAAAGGCTTAAAAGATTTCATATATCTCTACAGATTTTCTAAATCCAAATTCGTTTCTTTCAAATTCAAATTTTTTTGAATTAATTTTACCAATTTTTTCTATAAAATTTTTTAGTCTGTTCGAATGGAAGAATTAATTTATGAATTTGATGGGCTTCAACATTCAGAAGCAAAATTTCATATAGAAATTAGTCGAAAGCCTTTGCATTACGTTATCAGCTTAATATTTCCATGTTATATGATTTGTGTGCTTGGAATTGCTGGACTTTTTGCAAGATTTTCAACTCGTCCAGAACGACAAGAACGTTTCTCTCTTGGAGTTACAGCACTTGTTTCGGTTGCAGTTTATGGCACAGTTGTTGCTGAAAAAATTCCACATACTTCAAGAGAAATTCCAGTTTTACTTTTATTCTTTTTACATAATTTAGTTATTCTTTCAATTGCAACAATTTGTGCAGGTGGAGTGCTATTTGTTAATTGGAAAGGCTGTAAACAGAATGATGAAATGCCCCCAAAATGGATAACTCATATTTTATTGTGTTCAAAAAAAATTAACCAGATTCCAGATAAAATTGAAAATGTACGTTTATAAAGGGATTTATGAAATCTCTATTGATCAAAAAAAATTTAACCAGGTTTTAATTAAATTTTTAAGAAATTTTTTTATTACTACAGTTTCGATTTCGCAAACCGCAAAAATCGAAATTTTTTTTTGACCATAGATATCAAAAACTTTACATGTGAACCGAAATTTAAATTTTTTTAGAAAAATCTTAAAAAAATATTTGTTAAAAAAACCGAAAATTTCGATTTTGCTCAGCTTTACGTTTCAATTAAAAAGCATTTATAGGAAAAAATAGCTGACCCCCAAAAAGTAGCCGATCCACAAAAAATAATATTTGAAGCTTGGAGTATTGTCGCGGATCGATTAGATTATATTTTATTTTTATTATTCTTTTTAATAATTACAATTCCAACTTATGAAGTAATTCGGAGATGTGCTGAAAAATTAATGGAAAATGATTCAACAGAAATTCAATTAATTCGAGCTGTGTAATTTAAATACAAATGAAATTTATTTTATTAAAAAAATTTTAATATAAAACAATAAATTAATTTTAAATTATAAAAGTAACTTTTTTCTGCCCATCAAAACTAACACAGATCAGTGCATCTAAATGACATCCATATGAACACTGTTTCAAAACAACTACCATCGGCTATTTCGTCGAATATCAACTGCAACAGAACCCATTTGTGTGCCTATAACTATTTATGTTATAGTATTCATTATTCCATTTTCTTCTATTTTTTCAATTTTCACAAAGAATTTAGGGGTCAACAAAAATATTCAAATTTTAAAAAAAGGGCACTTCAAAAGAATCAAAAACGGCAAAAAAAACTTTTTCACTTCAAAAAATCCAAAAACGGCAAATAAAAATTTCACTCCAAAAATATTCAAAAACGGCACACAAAAAAGTGACTTACTTGTTCGTTTATCCATAATTACAGAAGTTGAATTTGAGACCTTCTTTTCAAAACCAAATAGCCTAATTGTTGCACGTCGAAATTCTTCAGTTCTCCAAAAATATATTATAAAATTTGAGGATGCATTAATCACGACCGGCCAAACAAGGAATATTTCAACAACTTTTTGGGCAGGTGTTCCAAAAACGATAAACTAAAAAAAAATAATTTAGGTTATTGTATTTTTAAGATAATGTACAATTATTAGAATTTTGTAATTATTATAAGATAATAACAAAAATTCTAATTAAATTTTGTTAGCTTTCGTTTTCGAAAAAAAAAAGATAGTAACACAAATGAAATGATATTTTAAAATTTTTGTTACTATCTTCAAATTTTAAAAACTAAAACTTACAGAAATCACCATCATCATTATCATTGTAAAGGCCCATGTACTGGCATAAACAATCATAACAACCATAAGTGATTTTAAAACTCGAGCTGTCATTTTATTGACTGACGAAGAAGCAGTTGTTTCTAAAAAATTTAAAAATCCTAATCTTAAACTGTTTTTTTTTAAAAAGTTCCTTACGTTGAGATTTTCGAAAAATGTGTTGTGCAGAAAAATACAATAACAAAACAATAAAAATGATGACACCATTTGAGCCAACCCAAACGTTTCGAGAATTTGTACCGTAAGCAGACGGAGGGAAGCATACAACAACCTAAAAAAATAAATAAATTTATTAAACTCGATAGATAAAAATTCTGAAATGTTCTATGAAAGTCAGTGTTCGATAATCTTTGAACAACTGTAAAATTAATATCATTTTATGTTGTTGTTAGTTTTTGAACTTTTGAAAGTTGAATATGTGCTTATTATATTAACTTATAAATGTTTAAAAATTTCTGTTACTATCTTTAAATATTAAAAACTTACAGAAATCAACATCATTAATAGTGTAAAAAATAATAAAAAATAACTTATAAATGTTTAAAAATAGGGAAAAATATCTTATTGTATAAAAACAAAGGAATATAAGCTTTTAAAATTGATAATTTTTATAGTCAAAATTTCGTTTTCAGTATTTTCGCCTTTTTAAAATCAAAATATATTTAAATACAAAAATTATAGATAATATTGATAATTATCGAAATACTAAAATTATTTTTCTTCTTCGGACTGTTTTTGTTACTGTTTTTTTATTGGTTTTATCTTTGTACCTGTTTAGCTGGGGCTGTTACTATATTGTTAACAGATCGTAATACTATCGCTTCAAAAAAAGAAAGTAACACAATTTTTAAAGATATTTTTTAAATTCAATTACTATCTTCTTACTTTTTTTTTGCAAAAATCACAAAAGACATACACTTTTAAAGCTCAAATTATTGAAAAACATTGAAAAATTTATTAACACAAACAAAAGATAGTAATTTAGTTTTACCAAATTTTAAAGTTTTTTTACTATCGCTTCAAAAAATGAAATTAACACAATTATAACGATATTTTTCAAATTCGATTACTATCTTCTTATTTTTTGCAAATACTACATCCCTCTCCCCCGCAAATCTTTCTCACCTTATAAGCATCAGTAGCTTCATAAAATCCATATCCGGTAATTAAAAATGCATAAATATTTGGTGGAATAATCATTGCAAAAATATAATATGTTGAATGCCATTTTCGATATTTATATGGTTGTGAAACCGCTAAAAATCTGTCCACTCCCAACATCACAGTTAAACCCGTTTGAGTATTCATTGCAAAAAGTCCAATAAATGACCACATAAAACATTCATAATTTGTCATATTATATTTATATGCAAAAATTAGAATCCTCAAGATTGAGTAATAAATACAACAAATTAAATCTGAGATTGCTAAATAGCAGATCAAAAAATAGCATCGATTTCGAAGTTCCGGTGAAACAATTATTGCAATAATAACAATTATATTTGAAATTACACCAAAAATTGATAAAATAAATGTTGCAATTGCAATTGATTGTGGATAATAATGCATTAACTCTGGGATTGGGGCAATTGTAACGGCATCCATTGCAATAGAATGTGGAAAATCGGACATAATTTCAGAGAGATAATGAAAAAATTTTAACTGAAAATTTTTATGTATTTAATTTTTTTGTAATTTAAAAAGCGTTTTAAAATTGAAAAATAATGAAAACGGAAATCACAAAAACCAAAAAAAAACAGGTGAATTTCAAAAAAGGTTATCTTTATAAAAGTCAAAATTTGAAGTTTGGTTAAAATTTTTAGTTCTTTGAAAAGTTATAGATTTTAAAAATTCTAGTAAAAAAAATGCGATTTTTAAATTAAAAACTTTTGACTTCAAAATTAATTCAAAGATCTCATTTTCATTAAATTTCGAAAAAAAACGTTGCAGCTTTAACTTTTAAGTTTTCAAACAATTTAAAAATTACATCTAACTTTAATTTTTATAATTTGAACAATAAAAAGTGCTTTTGCAATTTCGACAAAAAAATCCAAAAACTATGCAAAAATTAAAATTAACATTTTAAAAGCGTAAGGAAATGTCAGATAAATCCCAATATTAATTTTTTGAAGCATGTAGAAAGTTTCAAAAAAGCTTTTTACAATGTTATTATTAAGATTTTGAAAAATTTTCCCAGAAGCGGTCCAAATTCTTAAAAGCAAACGATGAAAGTATCTCTACACCTTTTTTAATAAAAATATCAACATTCCACGAATTTATTTTAATTTTTTGCTACATTAAACAAAAATGAAACTATCACACTATTTTATTTAAAATAAACTGATATCTGTTGCTAATAAAAAAAGACTAATTTTTATAAAAATTACACAAATTTGAATTTGAAAAAAGTGTCTCATTTTCCCATCAAAAATACATTTTTAAAAAAAGGTTGGGAATTTGAAGCCAATCACGTTTTTAACCATCCTTTAAAATGAAAAATTATGTAGTTTTTTGAGAAAAATTTAAATAAATCTTTTATTTCAAAAAATACAAAACTGATATTTTTATGGGAATGTGTCTCAGAATGTTAAAAATATATATTGAAAAAATTTTTGAAGGCTGATGTGGGGCACATGATAGGGTAAAAAGTTCAAAAGCTTTCAAAGGTCAAATGTAAACAAAACTTCTAAAAAATACAATAAATGAAGGACGTAAATATTCGAAAGAAAATTACAGGTGTCAAATGTGATATTTTAAGAGGGAAATAATTTTCTTCAAAAAAGCTCATTGAATGAAACAAAAAAGATTTATGTTTTAATATTTAAAATTACAGTAATCCCTGTTTCCAGATAAATTTTGTAGCAAATTTTGCAAATGCAAAACCTATGCTTTATCCAAGAACTATATGGGAAATTAAATATTCATTAAAACTTTTTCTTTAAATTTAATTACAGTACACCAAACAAAAAGGGAACGAACTGTTTGATACATTTTTTATTTTTAACATTTTTATGAAATGGCATAAACCTGGAAATCAGGCAAAATAACAATAGAAAAAGAACCTGATTCTCAGGTTCATATCATTTCGAAAAAAAAGTAAAACTAAAAAATGTATCATACCTCATTTAAAGAAAAAATCTTAACAAATCAGCATTATAAATTTTTAGACCAAACATTCAAAAAAAGTTTAGATTATTTCTGAATTTAACATTTAACAACGTTTTTTCTACGTTTCATTTCTTAAAAAACAAGATTAATGTTTTTCTCAAAGAACGCAAAGAAACTAAAAAAATTAAATTTGTTGCAAATCATAAAAAACAATTTTCACCCTCTATTTTCTTTATTATTTTTGTTTAAGAAAAAACGTAAAACTCAATTAACATTGACCAAAAAAACAAAAAAACATATGGAATACATGGAAAAAGTCAAAAAATTGAAAAACACCCTAATTAAATATTTGTATTTGAAAGGTGTTGGGTGCCACCTAGGAAGTTGAAACCCCCGTTTCTTTTTTTTTTAACTTGTTTTTCTATTACAGTAAAATAAAATTTAAATTTTAGAAAATTTAATTTAAAAGATTTTGAACAAGAAAGTACAAATTAAAATATAGGAAATTCCATTTTTGGGTATAACAGTTAAAGATGTTGGTGCCAGCTAGAAAGAAAGCTAAAACCCACGTTTCTTTGTATGATACTTAAATGTTGAATTTAAAATTTGTTAGAAACACCTTTTCTACTTTTTACTGTACTATACGAATTTAATTCATTTAATTTTAATAACATTCATAACATGTTTTTTCGCGATCACAAGAGAAGAAATGTTTTTCAAAAAATTAAAATTTTAAAGCTGAAAATAGTAAAATAGGTTTTAAAAGAAAGTTTTGATACATTTTTCATTGTTATCGTTTTTTTTTGAATTGACAGGAACCTAAAAATCAGGCAAAATAGCAAGAGAAAAACATCCTGATTTTTAGTTTCAATAAAAGCATTTAAATAAAAAATATATCAAAACGTTCTTTTCCTTCAAATATCATATATAAACAAACAAACAAGGCGAAAAACTGAGAAAACAAAAAACTTCTGTTTTTCTTAATTAATCATTCTTATGGTTTATAATATTCGTAAAAATAAAATCTTTGACATTAATCATTCTGGCTACAATTGACTTTCCAGAATCAAAACTTAAAAAATATAAACTAAAAACACTTTAATTTTTTTTTGCTCATAGCACAACTCTATTAAATATGCATTAAATAAAATGCAAAAACATGTAATCAAAAATATAATAAAATTTAAACAATCAAAAAACAACGCAACAACTTTGACATTTTTTATTGCATTGAAAAATTAAATATACAAAAAATGTTGCAAGTTTTTAAAAACTAAATGTCAATAACGTAGTAATTTATGGCTATAATCATTTTAACCTTTTTAAAATTAAATTGGATACAAAATATTTTGTGTCAAACAAAATTATCAAAAAAACAGCTGAAAATTTCAATAATCTTTAAAAGAGGAGGAAGGTGAAGAAAAAGTCATCGAAAAAGCAAAAGTCAAAAGTTTTTTAAATATTGAATTTTTGAAAAAATATAAACAAAAAAAGAGTGCAAACAAAAAAATATCTTTTCAAAACAAAAAAATTTAGAAAAAATGGGAAAATTAAGAAGAACCTTAAAAATGACAAAACAATTTTGTTTTATGTTTTTTAGAACTGTATTGTCTTTGCATCTGTGTTTTAATTTTAAAAAGGATATAAAATTTAAGAGACAACGCACGTACTGATAAAAAACGTTTACGCTATCAATAATCATTCATTCAAATAAATTTTATGTTTACAGAAGCATAAAATGAAAGTTTTGTAAAGAAATTAATTAAATATGTTAATTAAATGATAGACAACCCAGGTGGTATTTACCAAAAATTTGAATAAAATTAAGATTTTCGTCCCACAGACAAAAAATTAATAAAACTAATGCATTTTGGAGGGGGCAAAAATCCTGTCTACAAAACCTCCAAAATGAAAAATTCAAAAATATAATACATAAAATAACTATTATTTTTAATTTCAATGAACTTTTATTATTAAAGTCAAAAATGAATGAAGCGTAAACATATTTTAAATTAATTAATTTTTAGTATTTCTAATAAATTTTGACTGCAGTTTTGTTACTTTTGACGTCAGAGAAAAAATGTTAAACAAGAGATTACGGTATAAAAAAGGAAGTACATTTATGCTACAAAAATAAATGTTGAAATTCGTCCGTGTGATTTACCTGATGTGATACTACACAATTCTAATATAAATTTTTTGCAAAAAAATACGGTGCATAAAAATACACGGAAGTTTTTCGTACTCAAAAACTGCAACAATTTTTTGATATTTTGTCCTTAATTTTTTTGTGCTACAAAAACAATTTCTGCTAAAATTTTATTGCAGACATAAAAAATCATAAAAAGTTCAAAAATTTAAGAGTCAACTTTTTTAAAATAACTATTTCCAAAAATTCAAATTCGTAAATCACTTTTCTAAAAATTACGTGACCAGGTGAAAAAAAAAAGTATTTTTAAATTGAATTTATTCCAAAAATTTCCTCGTTTTATACTTTTTTCGAAAAATAAATTTGCATCTATTTTTAGTGTTTACATTTATGGCAACTCAATTCTTTTCTTAAAACTACATCTGCAAAAATAAAATATCTGTGAAAAAATGCTCTTTTGCAAAAAAAAAAACAAAGTACAACATATTTTTCCAAGTTTAAAACTAATATTTTTTCACATGAATTTTTAAATTTAAAAGTATAAAATTTAATGTTTAATCAGAAATTACGAATTCTTTTTTGCAAGTTTATAAAAACTTTTGCAAAATGTCTAAAATAAGTATTTATACTTTCTCATTTTAAAACGTGTTTTGATAAAAACTTTTGCAACTTGGGACAAAGATTACGGTAATTGTATTATTTTTTGAACATATTTTTAATATGGAAAAAAGTTAAAAATTGCTATATTGCTTTTTGACTTCCTTAATTTTTTAAATGCTTTTTTAAAAAAATATGCAATAAATAAACAACTGATTTTTTTAAACAATATTAACTGTTTTGTGAAAAAATCATTAATCGAAGTTCAAATTTTTTTCTTTTTCTTTACATTTTGTAAAAACGCAAACAATATTCGACTTAAAAATATTTTAGAATAAAATTTTTCATAGTCACAGAGTTTTGGCATATATGTAAGACGTGATAAATGAAAATATTTTTGATCAGTAGAAAAAAAATAAACAGTTTTACTTTATTTTTTGCAATCAATTTTTTTTCGATTTTTGTTACTGATTTCTCAAGTTTTTAAAATCTAAAGAAATTTTAAAATAAAATGTATTTTTTTCGTTTCAACTTTATTTTCCTCAAGTTTGACCATCACCTGATTCGAACCGGCGACAAAAACATTAATATTGCCGAAAAGAAATGAGCTTTTCCTAATATTTTTACAATCCTCATGATTGACAAAAAAAAATAGAAATATATATAGAAGAAGAAAAAATCACTTACTTGGGAACCAATTAAATTAAATGGCATTTTCCAGCCTTTAA
The DNA here is from genome assembly GCA_963922195.1 of Panagrolaimus sp. PS1159. Taxonomy (NCBI): domain Eukaryota; kingdom Metazoa; phylum Nematoda; class Chromadorea; order Rhabditida; family Panagrolaimidae; genus Panagrolaimus; species Panagrolaimus sp. PS1159. The sequence goes on from CAWUHW010000027.1 coordinate 700,485, forward strand.
ATAATGTAAAAATTACTGTAATCCCAAAGAACGATATATCAGGTTTTAACGAGATTAAAATATTAATATCCAAAAGTTTAAAAAATGAATAGTAACAACATTAAATTTTTTTAAATGTGCTAAATTCGATAAAAATAAATTAAATTTAAAGGCCAAAATTTGAAGAATAAAAACTGGAGATTTTGAAAACTTTTTTTTGTTTTTTTCAGCTGCTTTCGATACCAAAGAAACTTCAACCATTTTTGACGACAATCATAGACGATGTATTAAACAAATATAGTCGAGCTCAGGAAGTTAAACTACTTTGTTTGAAATGTTAAAAAATTAGTGACGACAAATATAAAATTGAATATGTACAACTGGCATCGAAGAAATTTTTTAAATTTAACTATGAAGTGTATTTAATTTTCTGTCTTTTAAAGATATATACGTAGGGATTTTATGTCTTCATATGCATATTTAAATTTTTTTAACACATTAAGTCTCAAAGAAAATACATTTTTAAGAAAGATGTTTTTATGTTACAAAATCGAAAACAAAAGAAAAAAATATGTTAAAATTCAGATTTCATGAATTTTCTTGAATTCTAAAATATGTACATGTTTTTGAAATTATAACTTTTTCAAATAAGTTTTTTATGTGTACTGGATTTTTTAATCCATTTTTTATCAGTGATAGCCCTTTTTTTCAGTTTCAACATAAATAAAACATAAAATTAATCTGACATAATTCTCATTCATTTCAACAACACATTTTCATGAATCACAAAAATATTTTTTGTATTAAGACATCAAAAAAAATGACGCAAACAAAAAAAAAACAATCCTTTTCAAACAAATAAAATAGCACCTGCAGATTTTCATCTCTTAACCAAAAAATATAAATTTTGATAGCCAACCAGAGGTGTAAACTAGGGCCGGCCGGCCGCAATATTTTAACAGAAAAAACAGCAAAGGGGGGACCCTTTGAAAAAACGAAAAAAAAGAACCAAAAAAAATTGCAAAGGAATTTAAGGGAAAAAAACGGAGAAAAATTAGTTAAGATTTCTCAAGTAAGTTAATATAATACAAAAAAACCCTATATTTCGAATGTTAGAAAAAAGATTTTAGTGTAGAAAAATTTTTTTTGATTTAACGAGGCCGGCCGCGGCCTGCATTTTTTCGGCCTCGGCCGGCATTTCCGGCCGCTTTTTACACCTCTGTAGCCAACTTATTTCATCAAAAATTCTGTCAATTTTTTCTTGGAATTTAATCCAGACAAGTTTTCATCTTCTTTTAAGATTAAAATTTGTCAATGTCTTAAAAGAGAGGCAAAGTTTCTGCACTTTAAATGATTAACACACATTTTTTGATGACAAATCACTGATAATAAAAAAAAGGTACACCTTTTTGAAAGGACATTAAAAGCAAATTCATTTTTGCTCCAAAAAAAGCAAAAATTATTCTTCAGCTTTTTTTTACTGATTTTTTACAACCTGAAAAAAATGTTTTTGTTTTTATTGTTTTTTTCAAACTTTTTCATTTTCCAAACTGATGGTGGCTATGCAACAGCAGAATGTTCATCAAATTCTCCAATAAAAACTCAAGGAATTCATAGCAATGATTTTTTGTATTTCTATTCGCCAGATTTTCCAAAATCTTTATCAAATGGAACACAAACTTTTCCATGTGGAATAAATTTGGCAGCTGTAAGTTTTAGGAAAGAATTTTTTCCGGTGGATAAAAGATTGCAGGAAAATTTTATAAAAAAATGTTTAATTTGAAATTATAATTTTAAGGTTGATGTAGGAAATCGAATATGGTTTGCAATGTTAAATGGAGAAGTAAATGAAATTGATTTAATTGATTACAGCTTTAATGAAACAATACAGTAAAAATCCTATTTTTTTAATGTTTACAACAAAGTTAATTATTTTTCCAGTTCGTACAATTCAAATTATGACATAACAACAAAATTATCAACAACAAATTATTTATATCTTCAAATTCCTGAAGCATTTTCTTCCCAAAAATGGACAGCTTTTGAAGCGATTGCTTTAGCATACGGTGGGTTGCTCAATATTTTTTAAAGAAAAAGTTCACTTTTTTTATTATCTGAGCCTGAAAAAGTGAATAATGTCATCTTTTCAAATTTATAGATTCCTGATTTTCAGGTTCTGTCAGAAATTTGTGTTAATGATAAAAACCGTTTAGACTTTTTGACATATTTTTCATTTCAACATTTTTTTCATAATGGCATGAACCTGACAATCAGGGCTTTTTTCTGTTATTCTTTTGCCTGATTTTCAGGTTTATGCCATTTTGAAAAAAAATTATATCATGCCGTCCGCTCCCTTTAAGAATTTTTTTCTTATGTTTGAGCTTGAAAATCGGGCTTCAGTTTAGAGCCGGCTTTTTCATGTTTTCTATAAGTGTAAAATGTCTATTCCATTGAATGCCTGATTTTTATGTTTAATCATAAAATCAATATTTTGCTAAAAAGTTACAACTTTAATACGAAAACATCCATTCATTAAAAAAAAAAGATATTTCAGATCCTAAACTCAATCTCACTTGCCCATTCTCAAAACAAACTATTGACTTTTCAATTAATCCCGAATTGGTAATTCCAATTACCTCTGATTTTGCTCCAAATTCTTCCTATACTTTTAAAGCATGCAATTGGAATTTTATTGTAAATTCAACACAACAGCTTAAAGTTGTAGTTAAAAAGTTAAATCCTTCATCAGATTTTATCCTAAATTTATTTGCAGATGGAAATTTTGCACAAAAGTAAATTTTTAATTTTAATACAGCAATTAATAAGAAATTATTTTTAGTTTTAACGTTTCTGTAAATTATGTTTCAACGGTACATTATTTTGATGGAGAAAATTTTAATTTAACTTTTACAAATCAATGGAGTAATATTTCTCTATCAAATTTTTTCTTTCTTATTTCTGCCGTTTCTGAAACTGATACATTTACAAATGATAGATGTAAAAATGCTGAAATAAATGGAACATTAACAACTTTTAGCAATATTAATTATGAAAAAGGATATCCTAAAAATCAGGTATTATTTTATTTGGGCGAAAAAATTATTAAAGGGAAGGTTTTATGCATTTTTTATTTTGATTGTTTTTGGCATGGAACTGACAATCAAGCAAAAAAACATTTTCATTAAGATTACTTTGAAAATGTTTTCGTTGCAAGAACAAAGTGATAGTAATTCGAAATCCAAAAATTTTGTTGATTTTTGGTTACTATCACTGATTAAATTATACAAATTAAAACCATTAAAGGCGGGCAGTTTGTATATATTTTTTAACTTTTTTTCGAAATAGCATAAACCTGGAAATTAAGCAAAAGAACAATAGAAAAATACCCTGATTATCAGGTTTATGCCATTTCGAAAAAACATTAAAAATGAAAAATGTATCAAACCATCCGTTCCCTTTAGAGTAATTTTTTTACAAAATTTATCCATTTTCATTTTTGCATAAACAATATAAAATTACTGAACCTTCAAACTTTTTTTAGGAATGTAATTACACAATTTCGATTCCAAAAAATCATGAAGCTGCTTTTGTCCTGGATGAAAATCATATTGAAATTTCCTCGGATATTTTAACAATAAATAATCAAACGTTAGATACTCAACGAATAATATTTCCATATTATTATACATTGTTACAAGCTTCAAATGGAGCATTATTGACTTTTAAATCTGATGGAAATACACAAGGAGCTGGTTTTATTGCTGCTTTAAATACTTATGGTAATTATCAAATAGGGGAAAATGAAAATTTATTATTGTTTTAGAATGTAAATGCCCTGAAGAGAATATTGTCTTAAAATGTGATCAACAAAATATGATAATGCCATTAAATGATAGTGCGATATATTGTGATAATATGAAATGTTACTATAACGTTAGTTTACAATATAGCAAAATATGGGGTCATATTTTGCTAGAAAAAACTGTATTTTTTATCGTTTCTTTATCAAAACCAAAAACAGCATGTGTGGCCGAGTGGTAAGGAGCGCTCACTTCATGACCCAAACCTCTGAGGTTCGAGTCCATGTCTGTGCAATATTAACATTTTAAAGGGTACACTCATAAAAGTACAGGGTGGTCACGCTGGACCACCCCCAAAACAAATTAAATTTATACTCAAGGGCTGCAAGATTTAAAAAAACTGCTTGGGGGGATCGATAGCCTATATCATCGGATTTTAAAATGTGGTTTTGGAATTTCTACCATAACCCTCGAAATTTTTTGGTCAGACAACGAAAACCTGAAAAAGTCGAAATTTTCGAATTTTGATAAAATTTCAAAGAAAATTTTTTTTCGAGATTTTTGGCATAGAGTCTTCTAAAGAGGTCCTCTAGCCATCCCAAATGATATTTTATCAAAATTCGGAAATTTTGGCTTTTTCAGGTTTTCGTTGTGAGACCAAAAAATTTCGAGGGTTACGGTGGAAATTCCAAAACCACATTTTAAAATCCGATGATATAGGCTATCGATCCCCCCAAGCAGTTTTTTTAAAACTTGCAGCCCTGGAGTATAAATTTAATTTGTTTTGGGGGTGGTCCAGCGTGACCACCCTGTATAAAAATTTTTACAAACTTGTTTATTTTTTTTCTCTGTTTAATACAAACTTTTTTAGATCCTCCAAAACAGCAGTTGCCCAAATGCATACTTCTATTTAAACATTTATGTTGGGCTTCGCAAAATTGATTATCTCCTTTTCAAAGATAATGGAAACTTAAAGTAAAAAAAACCAATTTTAGCTTTCAAATCTGACTTTTTTATTTTTAGTTTTACCGGTTACAGAGGATTCACAGATCAAATTTATTATTCTTCAAAAGCAAATTTAAGTTTTGAATTTTTATCTGGAATTTCAACAAATCCAATAAGTACAGATCAAAAACAATGGACTATTCAAACTGTAAATTCAACACCTCCAAACTTTATAAAAATAAATTTGACTGATTTTATGCAAAGTTATGTTATATGGTTGGATTCAATGAATAAGAATGATGCAATTACTGTTTGTTCAGATGATGCAGATTTGGAATTTTTTGTTTCAAATTCGGCATTTTATACTATGTCAAATTATGCTTTATATGATGCTGAAGATTTGTATTCAAATATTGGAACGTAAGTTATAGGAGAGCTTTGTTTAACATAGAAATCATAAATTCGTAAATTTTCGTGTCATCGATAAAAGTTTTAATGTGTTTGAAAAGCTTTGTTTATTCTTATAACGAAAATTTTAGGCTTGATTCAAAGTCCATTACTTCTTCATCAACAAAAATTCCTCGAAACCTCAAATCATTTTCAGGATGTTTTACAATTTACAAGGCTTCTGAATCAAGTCTTGAAACTGAAGCTACAGTATTATTTCAAAGTTAAAAATTTGAATTTTCAATATTTTTTTAAACACACAAAATTTCAGAAAATTCAAATAATTGCAACGAAAAAGACACTATTTTTCAACCAAGTATTTATGGGGATAATTTTGAACTTTCTTCAACAAGCTCTGGATCATGTGAAATGATTTTTCTTATTGGTTCACAAAATCTTCCAGGAATTTGGTTAATTATTAATGAATCAACACCGAACACAAAATACACTTTTACAAATTTGGAAACAAATAAAAAATTATTTGATTTAGAGTAAAAGAATTTGTTTGTAGCATTTTAACATTTTTTTATTTTTTAGTTCATCAGAAGTGTGGCAAAATTTAGGTGTTTATACAACAGCTTTAAGCATAACAATACCCCCATCTTCTAAACTGTCTCTGTTGGTTTCTTCTTCTTATACTAGTAAGTTTTTGGGTTAAATGGGAGACAAAAGGTTTGATATGTTTTTATTCTTATCGTTTTTATTCAAAATGGCATAAACCTGAAAATCAGGGTCTATTGTTCTTTTGCCTGATTCACAGGTTTATGCTATTTCGAAGACAAACGAAAAAATGAAAAATGTATCAAACCATCCGCTTCTTTTAACATTGATTTTTCAATAAATCGAAAGTGGTTTTTAAATAAAAAATATAACAGAATTTTGTTTGTATTAAACTACTGAAAAATCAATGTAAAAAGTTGCAGAAGGTGTGATATATTTTAAATTTCAACGTTTTTTTTAAATGCCATGAACCTGAAAATTTGCCAAAAGAACAATAGAAAATGATCATGATTATCAGGTTCATGCAATTTTGAAAAATGAAAAATGTATTAAACTTTAATTTTCATAAATACAAAACATTTTTTAGGATCAATTTATTTCCAAAACAATCAACAAAAAGGAATTATGACATCCCCGCGTTACAGTCATTCTTCAATAAGCAATACTTTACTTTACAGTTTAAAACAATATTCAAGTAATAATTTTACGGCAAATTTTTTTGTAAAAGAATTATATGGTTCACCGACGATAGAATTAAAAGTTGATTTTTCTCCAAAACAAAAGTATGCAATTTTAGTTAAAATTATGTTAAAATATATTACAATAATAATTTAAGGCTAACATTAAATCAAAATCTTACAATTACCGGACAAAGTTTTTATTTATATTACAGCTCAGAAAATCTTTTAAATGATGGTTTTTTGATTGAATATACACTTCAGAAGGCAAATTTAATATCACAGAATTCAGCTTCAACAAAAATTGAATTTGGACTTGTTTTAATTTTAACTTTTATTTTATTATTTGTTTAATTCTATAAAGCTTTAACATATTTTTTTGTCAGTTTTTTTCTAAAGAAAGAAGAAAAAAAGGAAAAGCTTAAAGTTTTTCAAAGTAAAAAAACAAAAAAACTCGACTTGACAGAATATTCTTTGAGCAAAAAACGATAAACACAAAAATGGCCAATTTTTTAACATAAAAAAATTGTTTTTGTATTTTACGAAACATTTTTTGGACCTCAAATTAGTAGAGATAACGACAAACAATGCATATTCTTTAAATATTAATCATTTTTTTTTGTCATAAAAATGCCTAAAAGCATAGTTTTAGGTTATGGGAAGAGTGCTCAGAGGTCATCTTCAAAAATTTATTAAACAAAAAAACACTTAAGTTCTTACCAAAAACAATCTCAAGAATAAAAAAGAATGTCTTTAAGCACAAAAAAATCATTGTTATTGTTTTATGGCTGACCTAAAAGAAAAGTCTATGTAAAAGGAATGTCAACTTTTTGCGACGGATTTTCTTAAATTTTAGTCACTATTTTTTTAAGGTTTCAAGTTATATGGATTTAATGGCAGATAAGCTAATAGAAAATATATCAAAATTTATTAGCAAAGACGTTTTTGTTAATAGAATATGCAGAAACTTCAGAAGAAAAAAAACAAATTTCAGAAGATTTTTGTGAAAAATATTTTCTTCTTCCACAATTTAAATTGTGGAAATTGCAATTTTGGAGTAAACATAGTGAGTAAGTATTTTTCTAAAGTCACAGAAAATTGGCATCCATTCAAAATTTTCTTTAGGCAATGGCCATATGATAGACTTGTTGAATGTCCTGAAAAAGTAGACACAAAAAGTATTTTTTTGTATTACTATTTGAAATTTCATAAAAGCCACAATGTTAAAAATATTAACTTTAATACAAACATAAATTTGGAATTTCTTCAAAAATCAGCAAACTATGAAAGAACACTTGAAGCTGTTGAAAAACACTTTGATTTTCCACACCAAAGACTTGAAGCTTTTTATCAAGCATATGTGAAATGTGGTTGTAAGTTTTATTTTTAAAATGCTAAACATGTTTACGTAACAATATTTATTTGTTTTAGCAAAACCAGTGACTTTCGAAATGAAGAAAAACTATGAAAAAAATTTATCATTGTTAAAACAATTACAAGAAGCTGGTGATGATGATAAAGAATGGTTGAAATGTTTAAAGCAATTAGAAAACGAAGAATTTGTAATTGCAAATATGGAACTTCGATTTGGAAGTAAAACGAGTTGCACAAATAAAGAAATATGGAAATATTATATTGAATATTTGCGTGATAAGAATCCAATAGCAATGTTAGAAGTATATCTTAGATATTGCAGATTTTTTATAAGTGATATTGAAATGATTAAAGAATATCGAAATGAAATTGAAAGAATTGAAAAATTGCAAGCAGTTTCTATTTTTTGGATTGATACAATTGAATGGGAATTAGATTTTGGAGATCTTGAAACTGCTCAAACTTTGCTTTCGAAAATTACAGGAAATGAATCCGTTATTCCAAAATTGACAACAACAGAAAATTTTGCAAACGTTTTAAATAAATACAAAATAAAGAAATGTATTAAACAAAAATTTATTCCAAAAAAATTACTTTCTGAAGAAAATTCTGTTTTTATCAATAAATTAAATGAACATTTTGGAATTCCATCAAAGCGTCTTCGAATTCAGAAACCTGCACGATGTTATTTTAAGGAATCCAAGTTTTATCAAAGTTTTTCAATTCCATCATTTATTGCAAAATACATTACAAACAATGCAAATTCTGCATTACTTTCAAAACTTCATTAATCTTCAAAATATTTTTTCTCAACACTTCCAGTTCCAGTTTGTCATAGATTAGTTATTCAAAAATCTGCACTTCCAAGATATTTTCAACAATCAGTATTTCTAAAAAGTCCAAAAATGAATTTCTCAGATGATAAAAAAATTTGGTTGTCAAATAGTTTGTTATTTTGTTCTCATGGAATTGAAACAAATTTTTCAAAATTTATTTCAAAATTTTATAAATGTGATGCAGGGCATGGCTAAACGCTGGACTGGACCGGCTGCTGGACTGGACTGATAAACCCTGGACCGTTAGGATAAACCCTCGACTACAGTATGAAAATAGTAAAAAATTTAAAAATTTTCATACATATAAAAATTCGAAAAAAATTTTTTTATTTTTTCACTATTTTCATACTGTAGTCCAGGGTTTATCCTAACGTTCCAGGGTTTATCAGTTCAGTCCAGCAGCCGGTCCAGCGTTTAGCCAGGCCCTGTGATGCAATGCATATTTCAATTTGCAATCTTACAATTACCAAAAAAGAGCTTGAATTTTTAGTTAAATCTGGAAATGTGAAATTTTTTCAATGTCGAAATTTAAGCGTTTTGGATGAAAATCAAGTAATACTTCAAAAATATGAAATTAGAACTTTCATTGAAAGTTTTGGAAATAAATTTGCAAATATAAATTTGTGAGTTTGTTCGAAAGCACTTTTTGTTAAATTAATTTTGATTTTTAGCTCAAGTGTACATAATAATGTTCCTTGTGATACCAGCTTTTAATGTTAATTTTTTTGATCAAAAAAAATCTTATTGCCTTTCTTTTTTTTTTATTTTGGAGAAACTTTATTTCCTTTGTTGAACAATAAAATGTTGATTTATGATATCTCTGGCTTTTTTTGCAGCAATAATGCAACATGCTTTCTCTATTAACATAGTATTTTTCCAAAGAAAATCTTTAAAACATAAATAAAAATTATCCAACATTAATGACAAATGCAAAGAAAAGAAGAAGGCAAGAATCGAAATTGATGAAATGAGGTGTTTTTTTTTCAGCAATATTGATGGAGCACATGCTCCGAAAAGTCTTCAATTTTGTAATGAATGGTATTCAAGATAAACGATTTTGCCCCCTCCGAAATTTTTTTCTGGATACGGCCTTGATTCGACAACTATTTTTAAAAAATCCAAAATGTCAATTTCCATGAAAAAAAAATTTAAAATTGTTTTTTTCGAAAATTTTTTTATTTTTGAAATCAATTTTTGCCAATGACTTCTTCTCTGAAGGCATTTTTGCCAATAAACGAAAAAAACATTTCATCAATTTTGGCGCCATTTTTTGTTAAAATCTTTCAAAAACGGCTTTTCTTCTTTTTTTTCGCTTTTCCAAATCCATTTTGCTATTCTTTTCATTCAATTAAATCTTTTCTTCAAATCTCTGTTAAATCTTTCTTCAACAGCAAAGATGGAACAAAATCATAATCTTTATCGAAATCCATTTCGTTCAAATCCAAAAGATATTGAAAAACTTATGCAATGGAAAATTTCAAGAAAGGAACTTGGACGTGGTGCATTTTCAAAGGTTTTTGTTGCAACTCATAAACAGCAACATCGAAATGTTGCAATGAAAACTGTTCCTGTAAATTTGTTTTTTCGTTACAGATTTACAATCTTTAAAATTGATATTTTTTAGCTTAAAAATCTTGAAAACAAATATGTTCGACTTTCGATGAATGAAGTATCTCTATTAAAAGAAATAAAATCACCATATGTTATTAAATTAATTGATGCATTTATTGCAAATAATATTCTTCATGTTGCTTTAGAATTGATTGATGGAAATGATTTGGGTGTTCAAATAAATATAATGCGTGATCGTGGAAAAATATTCTCTGAACGAACAATTTGGTTTAAATTTCATCAAATTTGTGCTGGACTTAAAGATTTACATGATAAACGAATTATTCATCGAGGTTTGTTTGTTTTTCTTCAGCAGACTTGTATATAGTTTTTTAGATTTAAAACCTGCAAATGTATTTATGACATCAAAATATCAAGTTAAAATTGGTGATCTTGGTTTATCTCATCATTTTAGTGGAAATTCAACTATGGTAAAAACTGATGTTGGAACAGAATACTGTAAGCTTTTTTCATTACAGTCGAACTTTTAAGCGGTCCAAGGGATCAAGAAAAAACCGCGTAAAATCGAGGTTCGACTGTAATTTATCTTTTTACATCATATATTATATTTTTCAGACATGTCACCAGAACGTGCAAAACGTGAATGTTATGGTTTTCCTGCAGATATTTGGTCACTTGGTTGTATCCTTTATGAAATTTGTACATTTCGATCACCATTTTCTGGTGAACTAAGAAATTCTTTTTCACTTCATCAAAAAATTATTAATCGTGAAATTATTGATCTTCCAATCAATGTATATTCTGAACAACATTGATTGGAAGATCAATAGAAGCTGAAGAACGTCCAAGCGCTGAAGAATGTTATATTGCTGCTTCAAGAATGTATAATAAATTTGAAAAAATGTTAGATGATTATAAAAAAGCTGCTTCTGCTTTAAAATCTTCTTAAGTTTTTTTTCATTGTTTTGTTTGTAACTGTTTTTTTGTAAATTTTTAAGAAGTGTTTTACCATTAATTTTCTTTTTGTTACCGTACTTTTACATTCTATTAATACTAATAAAATTTTTATACTACCAAAATATTAAAAAACAAATAAATAAAAAACCTACAATCAATCAATATCAATAACATGCATTATTTAAAATCTACTAGTATCACGTCCAAATAATAAAGTTTTTAACCAATCCAATGGCACTTGAAGTCTCAATCTCCAACTTCCCAATCTTGTTAAATATGCTGACCGCCAAAGTAACCAACTTGTAATTCCTTTCAATTTAAAATCTGGAAGATCTGATAAAGCTTTGTAATCACCAATATATGCCAGCATTCCCATTGATTTAAAAGCAAATGGTTTTGAAGCATGTCCATTCTTGGCAATTTCATTCAAAGATTTTGCAAGATATCGGCCTTGCCTTTCAGCAACCTTAAAATTGAATGGATTAAATAATAGAAAAAAAAACGAAATACGATACTTGTGCAGTACATGGAAGTGGATAATCTTGTATATCACTGCAATCACCAATTGCATAACTGTTTAAATTTCGATCAGATATAATTCGAAGATAATTATCAGTAAGAATCTATAAAAAGCCACTGTTAAGCAAAATCCCTGTCTCTCATAAAAGCTTACTTGTCCTTGTTTCGTCTTTAAAACATCCAAATTTTTTGTAAATTCTCTTGGTGCTAATCCAGTACTCCAGACCACTAATCCACAAGGTAAAAAGCTTCCATCCTTTAATTTGACACCATTTGGTAAAACTTGATTGACAATTCCTTTCGTCAAATTGAAATTACTTCGTTCACGAAATTTCTTTTCTGCATAACTTTGTAATTTTTCATCAAATGCTCCCAAAATTTTTTGTGATTCAACCAGCGTTACTTTTACATCTTCTTTTTCAACTTTATAAAGTCTTGAAACATCCTAAAACTTGAAAGATTATTTATAATGCAAAAAAAAGAAAGCTACAGTATACCTGTCGAATAAAATCATATAATTCTGCACCAAATTCTACACCAGTTGGTCCACCCCCAACAATTACAGTATGAAGTAATCGTTTTATTTCATCTTTCGGTACACCAGGAGCTAAACCAAGTTCAAAATTTCGTAAAAGTCTTTCACGAATTTTTCGAGCATCAACAATCTCCTACAAAAAAGAGGATTTAGTTAAGCTTAATCCGGTAAAAAAAAACAACAAAGCTTCATTTGATTGTTACAAATGCTACAGTAACACAAAAAAGAAACAAACTTTTAAGAAAAATGCATGTTCATGAACACCCGGGACATTGAAGCTATTTGGCAAAGCTCCAACTCCAACAACCAAATGATCATATGAAATTTCAGAAGTAATTGATGGATCCAAAACATTTTGACATTTTACAATTCTTTTATCAAAGTCACAGCTAATTGATTCAGCAATGTGAAAATCATGTGGATCTCGAAATCCTGTATTACGGATTGGTTCAATAATTGATCGAAATTCTAATGTTCCTACGGTTGTTGACGTTAAAAGTGGAGTAAAGAGAAAATGATTTCTTGGTGAAACAACAATAATTTTATAAAAATTTCGATTTACATTTCTAAAAACACTATAACTTGCCCATCCAGTTCCTAATATAACCAATTGTTTCATTGAATCTGAAAAAGATGGGAGAGATTAAAATAATAGGAATTGAAAAAATGATAATTTCACGATTTTACAAGTGATTAAGTAAAGTATAAAAAAGAAGAAAGTTTAAAAGCACAATATTAAACAACAAACATACTCAAACGGAAAAAAAAGGACTTTTAAAGGTACAAATTTCAAGCAAATGAACTTTTAAAGAAAATTTGATCTTTAAAGTTTTATTTAATGCAAAATTGAAACGTAAACAACCAAACACAAACAATCAAATGATGCAACACGAAAAAAAGAAATGTGCATTTTCAACGCGGAACAAAAGGCCAACCATCATTTTTTCTCGCAGAAAAAGACTTTATTTTTTCGGTCAACGAAGTCAGACACACAACTTTTTACAAACTACATCGATGTTTGTAGTTCGAAGCTGTTTTGCAAAAACCATTGAACTTTGGGACATCATGTCACCTATCCATTTATGATCAAACAATAAAATGAAAAATGAACCTTTGAAAAGCACAAAAAAGAATAAAATTTTAAAATAAATTTATTACATTTTCAATACACATAAAATTACAGCTATTCAGTTTTTTTATTATCTTGCATTTGAGATGGAACTGTATAATAGCTGGTTGTTTTACCATCAACCGTTTCATTGTTATTATCGGTGGCAATCTTTTTGGGGGTTTTTTCCTTCTTTGAAGTTCTTTCAGTAGATTTTCCAGTTGTTGCACCACCATCTTTATCACTTTCCATATCAGCTTCTTCATGTTTCTTTGCCTTCTTTTTACCATGCTTTCCATGTTGGCCATGTTTAGGACCATATTTTCGAACCTTCTTTTCACGATGTACTCGACGACGTCGATGTTGTGTAACGAGGCAGAAAATAAAGATTCCAATTGTTATCAAAATCATAACAACTTCACAGCCAATAAGAATATAAAGAAAAAGATTCCAATCTTTTGCACTAAAATAAAAAAAAAGATAAAGATTTATAATAAAATTAAAACTAACTCTTCAATATCTTTTTCACAAGTATCAACTTTTCCTTTTTCTGTATCTTTATTGCAAGATGGTGCAACATCCATAGAAGGTTGAAAATCAGGATTTTGTTTTGTTCGAAATATCCAATCACCAGTAACATTTGGTCTAAAAATTAAATGTTTTTAGTATAGACAAAGTTACAGTATACCACTTACGCAACATCTTGGCCCATACGAAGATATTCTCGTCCAATTGCAACAACAGGTTTATTAAACTTGTAAGCCTTTTGATCAGGAACAAAGGAATTTAATTTATTCATATAAACACTTGGATTATTACTATATCGATCATCTGCAACTCCCATATAAAATTTAGAATCTTGAAATTTCATAACATAAACTCGTGAAGTGATAAAAGACAAATTTGTTAAATTCCTTTCTCCTAGCAATGGAGTATCAAGAAGTGGAATTTTAACAAAATTTTGACTTTCAAGAGGAGCATTAATATTATGTAATTCTGTTGCATAAAAGACAAGTCTTGCATCCTAAAATATTATTTTGTACATGTTTAATGCAAACTATAAAAAAAACTTACATCAATCAATTTGTCACAGTATCGAAGAATATATGAATCACCAGCAGCTGTAGCAGCTGTTGATTCACCATTATATGGAACAAATGCAAGCTTATTTGCAGTACATGAAGTTGTAGTACGTGAAGGTGTATATAAAGTTTTAACAGATGGTTCAAAATGTACCATCCATGTTTTTGGAGTAAAAACCATAGATTTTTGAAAATTAATTTGTGTTCGAAGAAATGCAAGATGATTTTCACATGTAACAAGCATAAAGATAACATTTAAATCAACACCAACTTTAAAATTCTTTGGGTCAAAACCACATTTTGGTGGCAAAACATAATTGTAATCAATAATTTCAAATTCTTGATTAAGATCGGTAACATTTCCTGCAGATTCATCGATTAGCTTTGTACCATATACTTTCATTCCTTTATAAATTTTTGTTTCCTTTTTTGCATCAACTTGAGTTGGAACAAATACCATTAAATTTGATGTATCTGTTCCACTATAAAAATGAAGAAATTCACCATAATCACAAGCAGACCTAAAAAATGAGATAAATGTAGTCTGCTAAGAAATAGAAGCAACACAAATTTAGAAAGTGACGGAGCAATATGTAATAATAAAATATGGTAATAGCGATGGTATATAACTACATACATACATATACTTTCTAGGTTATGTATTACAGTATGATACTATACGACATATGTAACATCTATTAAAAACATCAGCAGAAAAGAAACTTACGATTTTGTACCACGAATGGCTTCATTGACAGATGATTCAAAGTTTGATAATTTTGCAATAACAAGTTTGCAATCAGGAGTTAACGCAAAGAGATTGCTATCTGAATTCAACACATCAGCTGCTGGATCATCATCACCAATAACATAAGTGACCATTAAAAGTGAAATAATACCATAAATCCATATCCGCATTGTCGTATTTGCCGATGATGATGACGCAAAGAGAGAAACAAGGAAGGAGAGAAAATTGATGAGACAACCTTTTCACGAAAACAATTGATGACGTTGAATGAATGAGAAAAGCGGTTTTTTGATGACCATCATTGACATTTATTCATAATCAAATGTTCTTTGGAGATATGTAAATTTATGATAAAAGTTTTATTTTAATTTCTTCGAACAAAAAGTTGGTAGCTATAGCTCTGAAGGTAGTGATATTTCATAGCTAAATAATGTAGAAGATTGTCCATTGAGGATAAATTTTATCAATCAGTGATTTTTTCTTCAAAAAACAGATGTAAAAAAAAGTAGAACCCCAGACTTGTCTGCCTAGGCAAGGCATTGAATGCGCACGCACAAGGCACACAAAAAAAGCATGCTCGAGGCACGTTGCATTTTTTGTGTGCGCACTGAATGCCTTGAGTATGCGCATTCAATGCTTTTATAAGGCATACAAAAGGCATTCAATGCTTTTTACATGCGCATTTAATGCCAAACCTAGGCATACAAATATATTTTTTTTTTACTTCTGGATTATTATTGATACTTCAAAATGCTTCATATTTTCAGATTATATTCTGATTTTTTTGCTTTTAAAGTTTTTACAATCAAAAATAAAAGATTATAGTTGATTATAAATACTCAAAAAGCAAAAAAAATCGAATGTAAACCGAAAAATGGAGCAAATTGAAGCATAGATATAATTCATTCATAAAAACCCCGTAAAAAAAGTTGAATCCCTGCAACATACCAAACAGGAATTCCCTGAAACAAATCCCCAATGTTAAAAGATAAATAAACTCTGAAACTTACTAACAGAGATTCCTGAAAATATAAAAAGATTAAAAATAAATCCTATAACATACCAAATAGGCCTATTAATAGGAAAAGCTGAAAACTATAAATACATGTTAAAGATAAAAACTTCTGCAACATACCTAACAGAAGCTTCTGAAATAAAGTTATTAGACACTAATAAGAAAAGAAACCTGCAACTTACAAACAGGGTAGCTGAAATAAAAGTATGATTAGAGTGAAGAACAAAAGATAAAAGTATGGATAAACAACCATTAAAAACACATTTTACAAAAAATTTATTTCAGAAACAAAACAAAAAAACAAGTAGTAGCAAATTAAATATATTGAAGGATTCAACAACCTTTTTTCGCATAAATATAAAAACTTTATTCAAGAAAAAAAAGCAACAGATAAAGAAAAGAAATAACTTAGAAGGATTTGAACCTTTTAACACATATATTAAATAAATTTATTAAGAAATACAAAAAAATATACAGCAATAAAAGTGTAAAGATATTTGATCGTTTTAACGAGTTTAGCGGATAAAATAAATAAGTTTACTAAAAACACAGAAAATAACAATTTTATAGTAAAGTAATGAAATTTATTGAATTACAATAAAAACAAATAAATTATAACGGGTATGAAACAAGTACTGTACAAAAAAAGAAAAACAGATATACAAAAAAACTTAAATAAAGTGAAAATGAGTTTTAATTAGTATTTTCATCATCGGCGGTAATTCCAGACGGTCCAGGATGTGGTCCAGATTCAGATGTTGCAACAGCAGCAGGAGCTGCAGTTGGTGTTGACGGTGCAACAACAGGATAAAAATTTCTTTTTTAAAGATTCTTTCGCATACGATTAAAATCAATTGGTTGTGAAACAGTATGATAATATTCTAGTAATTCACATTTTCATGGAAGCTGAATAAGATCTAGCGAAACTTGACGACCATCACTAAAATTATGTCATTTTTTAAATTACCGTATCTCAATAAAAACATACCTATCAGAATATCCAATTAAAGTTTGGAGTGAAGTTGAAAGTTGTGCTTGAAAATGATCATCTCTTGGCTTCTTTTTGGGTGGCCCACGTCGTTTTTCATCTGATTCATCATCTTCTTTCACGAGCTGCTACAAGAATCTTTTCTTCAGCTGAATTGACAGTAATAAATCGAAGAACTCCAACTTCTTTCCTTTGTCCAATTCGATGTGCACAATCTTGTGCTTGCATATCTTGATATAGATTCCTATAAAAAATAAAATTAAAAAACATTAAACAAAAAAGATCTTACCAATCAGAATCAAAGATAATTACAGTATCTGCTGTTTGAAGATTAAATCCAAGACCTCCAGTTCGGGTTGAAAGCATAATAAGAATATATTTTGAACCGGGGAATTAAATTCTTTTAACATTGCATCACGTTTATCATGCTTTGTTGAATCATCCAAACGAAAATAAATAACTCCTAAAAATAAAATTAAATTAATTTTATATTAAACTTATAAAAAAAATAAACCTTTATGATTTAAGTAATTGGATAGTCTTTCCTAATCCCATTTCACCTGCTAAGATTCCATCCAAATTATTATTGTATGTATAATGATATTCATTATCATCAGAATCAGATGCAACATTTCGAGAAACCATTTCATATCCATAATCCATTTCAAGCCATGCTTCAAGTTCATCTTATTTTGGAGTTTCTTCAGGTTAAAGAATTTCTCCTGTTGCAAAATTTTTAATGATAACATTTATTTCATCATCATCTAAAAAAAGTAAATATTATGTGTCTAGAAAAAATGAAAGTCTTACTTTCAATACATAGCTTTTCTTGCAGCATCACGTTCTTCTTTTTTACGCTTCTTTTCAACTTGTTGATGTTGTGGTAATTGTCCAGTTAAACTTTTTTTTAACATATTCATCTGTTTGTTCCAAAAGACACACCAATCGTTTATCTTCTTTTTTATCCAATAATTGCCGATATCCTTCTTCATCTTCTGCCATTTGTTTCATTAGCCGAAGCTTTGCATTCTTTTCTTTTTCTTTTTTGTCGTTCCTTTTCACTATTTGCATGTTATGTTGCAATTGCTTTACGATTTACAACAAATATTTTAATGAAATGTAACAAAATCACGAGATGCTTGAATAACAGATTGTAAGAGGTCTGATAAATTAACTATTATTTAATAGTTAACAATATTTATTTTATATTTATATCTTTTCTTTTTATTGCAAGTATTTTTCTACAACAGGCACTGAATGCGCACTGACTGCCTTGAGTATGCGTAAAAAAAATTGAATGCCTCCCTTTGCAGTTTGTGCGCACTAAATGCTTTTTACGCATGCTCAAGGCAGTCAGTGCGGAAGGCACACAGTTGAGTCTGGGACATCAACGATTGTTTCAACCATATTTTGCCAAAAAAATTATTTGATTTTTGTACGCAAAAGTAGCGTCTCTGTCGTTGTCTGCTGTCGTCACTCATTTTGTTTTTCTTTCTTCTCTCTTTTTTATACAAAAGCACCAATTAAAAAACCATAAATTTGAACTAAAAAGTTCCTATTAAGGTTCGTATAAAAAAGCCTTCTGGCTAATTTTTTAAATAAATTTTGGAAAGCTTTTGCATTAGCAGAAGCAAATTAAATTTGTATTTATAACAAAAGTGTTTTTGTTGGTAATTGTGAAGACGTGAAATTCATGAATTATACATTTATTTTTCAACACCATGTATTTTAATACCCCGCATTTAGTATTAGAAATAGATATGAGATATTCTAAAAAATTTATACAGTCGAACGAGTTTCACGATTATTGATTAGCGAACGTTGATCTCTTCTTCTTTGCCATCCACAAAAATCTCGATGATATATTGCATGTATTCCGGTTAATATACAGCATATGATTACTTTAAAAATAACTTTGTGTTTAATTTTTTAATAACTACTAATTACTTACAATTGACAAGTAAAACGATAGCTAAAATCCAATCAATCCATTGAAAATTTTTTGGCCAATTTTCTTCTGTTCTTGGATTTTCTGCCCAATATTTCCATCGAGTAGCCATTAAAATTGTATCAATTACTGCAAATAAATTATAAAAAATCATTACAATTGTAAATAAAAAATGTAAGAATGCATTCCATGCTAAATGCCCTTGCTTAAATGCGAAAAGTCCAATGAATGCTGTCATGGAATTTGCAATTGGCACAAATACATCTGTTCCATCTCCACAATTCACTTCAGTATATAAATATGAATTTTGTACGCCAATACAAAAGCATGTAATTCCTAGTACAATTCCAATCATTGAAAAACAAAAATGTGAATAAACACAATATTTAAAAATTTTCCATGGTTTTGTTGGAACATCTGTTAAAGTTCGGCGGCGAACAGTCTGAAAAATGAAAAGGGGGGATTTAAATGGTTGGCATTTTTTATTTCCAAGGTTGTAAAAAAAAATTTTAAGTTTTTTTTTCAAAGCACTGTTAAAAAATAAGAAATGTTTAAAAACACTTTGACAAAAATTTTAAAAAATTGGTTTTTTTATCTATTTTTTAAATATTATCGATAAATTCACATGAAAAAACGTTTTTATTGATAAAAATTGAATAAAAATTTTAATCAATAAAAAATAAATGTCTTTTTTCCCTTTTTTGTTTTTTTTTTTCAATGATTCATTTTCGGGCTTAAAAATGTTCGTTTCCGTTTTAAGCCTTTCTGTTTTTTACACAAAATAAAAAAATCCTTACTTGATCAGCCCATAATGAAAAACGAGTAAATTTTTCATCTAATTTTCTCCATATTTCGCAACATATCATATTTAAATAATATAAATAACAAATTTTTAAATACTGCTATAATTTATTGCCAAACAAGAAAGCATAAAAAACTTTTTTTTAAAAAACAAGTAAAATAACAGGTAAGAAGGGAAAAAAGTTGGCAACCAAAAAAGAAGACGACAGAAAATAGAAAAAAAAGCTAGGCGACCAAGCTTACTTTCTTTTTTAAAAATCGTTAAAAAATAAATTGCAGCAGCAGTAAAAAAAAATAGTGGAGTGAAATAGAAACTACAAAAAAGGATTGAATTTTTTTGTTGGTGATATTTTTTCTCTTTTCCGTCGATAACCCTATCGGCTGCTGCTTACATTGGGAGCGGCGATTGAATAATTTTTTTTTCTTGCTTTCTTCGACAAAGCTTTTTTTCTTTCTTTCTTTGATTGTTTTTATGGTTGATGCAGCAGCAGAAAAAAAGCAAGCAAGAAAAAATGTCTTTGATTTTGTCAAAAAAACATTTTTTCTTCTTCTTTTTTCAAAAATTTAAGCTTATATACCATTTTTCAACCTTGTTTATATTTTTTCAAACGGGGTTCTTCTTTCTTTTTAAAAGGTCTCTTTTGTTCTTTTTCTTTGCTTTTGCTTGAAAAAACTAAAATAGACTTTTTTAAATGAATGAAAATTTTACAAAAAAAAGTTTGTCACTCTTTTTTGCAGTATTTTTAAAATTTTTTATAGTTGTTTATTTTATTAACGTAATTTTGTACATTTTTTCCATATTTTTAAAAATTGTGTATTTTTAAAAAGCTTTAATTTTTTTGAAAATTTTCTGATGAAATTTCTGGAAAAAAGTTGATCAAATCCGATTATTTCCTCCAAAAAATTTTAAAACCTAGAAAAAAGGAATCTATTACTTTCATGAAAGAAAAAAAGAAAAGTTAAATAAATAAAACTTTTAAATTTCACTTTTATACTGTTTCGTTTTGTTAACTTTTTTTTAAAAGTTTTTCCAAACGAATAAAAAGCAATTTAAAAAAAACTGTTTAAGTAAATCATCAACTTCATTTTTTTTATTAAAAAAAACATAAAATTAAATCTAAAAGTGGTTATTTCAAATATTTGATATTTAATGTTTTCTCGAAACTGTTAGACAAGTTGCACAATAAAATTTTTAAACTGTTTTATAATTTTATATTTTTTTTTTACTTTTTTAAAAAAACGAATTTAAACTTGTTTCAACTTCAAATATCTTTAAAAACTTTTGAAACAAGTTTTATTTAACATCGAAAATGAAACTTTGACAAATACAATATTTAATAACTTGATCGAAATTCGTTTCCTACAGGATGAACACTAACACTAGATCGAATATTTGTTGCATATGCAACTGAGGACGTCGGGACATTCATTTTTAATGAACGATTTTTGAGAACATAAATTGCAGCAGTACGAATTTCTTGATGTAATCCAATATAAATAAAACTGTTTGAAACTCCGGCTAAAAGTAAACCAAAAACATAAAATGGACCATATTGTTTAAAAATATCCAAATTATATAATTCTATTATTCCAACAAATGTACTTGGAATTAATAAAAATGCCATTGAAATAAGTAAAACTCCGAAAGAAAGTTTATTTGCCTAAAAATGAAAAATGTTTATTATCCAAACGTTTTTGAATTCCCATCCTTCCAAAACACCATGAGAAGCACTTGAGTGCGAAAACTTAGTATATACTTACTTGTGCAAGTTGTTTTCGTTCTCTTTGGCCAACAATTTGTGTCAAAGATCTGCTACCAATAAGATTAAGCTCAATTGCCACCCAGATGGTTAAAATTAGTGCAATAACATTTAATACCTGAAAACGCAGAAAGAAATTGTGATTATTATTTTTAAAAATCTTATACCATATTACTAATCCCCCAATAAGCTCGAAATAATTTATCTTGAAAACATCCAATTGCAGCACAATTATATCTATGAACATTAAATTCAGTTGTAAAAAATTCAAGGATAACATCCAAAAATCCCAAAATTAAACCAATTATTAAAATTCCCCAAACATATCGCATATGATTTTTTCCACGATAAAATACTGGAAATCTCATTGCCTGAAAAATTGCAAAGCTCATTCAAATAATTTAATTAAAAAATATACTTGTAATCGATCAACTGCAATTGCAATTGTAATAATTAAATTAATTTTAAATTGTACAAGTAATGGAATTGAACTAACAATAATAAACATTGGACTATAATCAAAATAATCCAAATTCCAACCAATTAAATAATTTATAATATACGGTAATGCTAAAAATTTTTTCAGGTTACACCATATGTTTTGAAACAGGACATACCTGTAACAGCGAATATAAAATCAGATAGGCATAATAGCAGGATTAATCTTAACCCCATATTTTTCTTTAATCTTTTGCTACTAAAAACATAAACGTAAGCATTATAGATGAAATGGTACCCATTTTTTTCAAAAATTTTTTACAAAAAACTTACATAAAAAATAAACAAATAATAAAACCATTTCCAAAAATGCTTAAACTTTGAAGTGAAATAAGTGTTATATCAACACCCAAATAATATTCCGCTGACATTCCCATAGGACTAAAAAAATGAGTTGAATAAATTTTTATTTTTTTTAGAGATTGAGTAAGAATTTTTTAACATAATATCTTCCAATTCTTTTATTAAAAACTCGTGCCAAAATGATACTTAAGAAGATATTACACACTTTTCAGTTGAATTAATTAATATTATTTTATGTTACGCACGAACTTAATTAATCATGTAAAAAAATTTTTAATTAGAATTTTTATAAATTATTTGCAAACAAATATCTTACTATTTATTAAGAAATTGTTGGGTTTTAACCATTTCAAGTGGAAGCATTGAAAAGGAAATATATTAGAAGAAAATAAAATAACTACTTAAGTTTTAAATAAAATTGTTAAAAAATATTTCAGAAATAACCACGTTTGGCAGAAAATCAAATTAATGTTATGGGGGAAGTTAAAAAAATTGTACATAAAATTTTTGCATTTTTTCAAGATGGAGATATCTTGTTTGGGTTTTCTTTCGTTTGGAAAATGTTTTTTATTGGACAACGTGTCGAAAGTATTTTAGACTTTTTTCAAAAAACAACTAAGAATTTGCTGTTGATGAAAACCCGGAAGATCCCGGGTTGGATTCCTCAGCAGCCATTGGGGCGGTAGGGCTGGGTGCTCGGTGGATCCGAGGTTAAAACGAATTCCAAAACCCTTCGAACACTCTATAAAAAATCAATCATATGAAGGCTTTCTTGTAAACCGCACTGCGTTAATACACTTTAATGTGCACCACAAAACCACCCTCAAAAATCCGGCTAGTGTTCGGGCTAGCAGCAGTCCAAAAAAAAAAAAGAATTTGTTATTTTTTAAATATGTTTTTTATAGAAATGCAGGGAAATGAACAACTGAGGCCTGTGAAACCGATAAATGCAAAACAAGCGGTTATTAAAATATAAAAAATTATTAGAATAAATTACATTAAAGTTAATTATTTCAATTGGCACATGTTTTTTTCTTTTTTTAGATATAAAGATTTATTACAACGATAAAATGAAAACAAAATGTTTTCTCAGAAAATCAAAATTTACATGAAAAAATATACTTAAAAATTATTCTTTTTTCGAAGCAATGAAGGAACGTGTAATTTTATGTAATTTTTTTGGAGAACAAGAACATGTGCACTTTTTTATAAACAATACAAAGTTTGATTTTAAATGGGAAAAGGTGCTTATAAACTTTTTAATCGAAAGACGTTAAAAATTGCTTTGCAATTATTTTTAATCAGATATTAAAAATTGCTACTTTCACAGTATTTTTTAAAAAAATTAAAATCTTGTCTTTTAATTAAACTTTAAATTACCATAATTATTTTTCTTCAAAAAAGGTTTTTTTTTCAATTTTTTTTATAGATTGAATAAAATCATCAAAAATGTTGCCTTTTAGAAATTAAAACACTGTAAATTCCAACAACCGAAAATCATGTGAGTAAAAATAAATTATTTTTTTACAACCAAAAACACCGTGTGAAATTCAAAATTTTAATTACAACATTTCAAAACACAAAGAATAAAAAAGCATACCTCATTAGTGGCCGGATTTTTGTGGTATTCATTTTTGCTAAAGTTTATAATAAAAATAATAAATAAGTAAATTAATAATACAAATAGTGAACGGTAATCCGATCCGAAAACCAAAAAGTCGGATCACGGATCAATCCGTCAAATATCGGATCGGATTGACGGATTAATAACGGATTGGGAATTTTGACGGATCGGATTGACGGATCTATCCGTCGGATCGGATCGGATTACCGTTCACTAAATACAAATATATAATATAAATGAAGATGAAAGTTTATCAGAATTAAGATTTTCAGCAGAAAAGCAAAATGAATAATTTCATGTAATACATTTAATAAAAATATGAAATAAATTGGTACGTAGATAAAAGACAGCTGCTATTATTGGATAAATTAGCAGAAATAGTTATTGTCAGATAAAAATAAAATGGTAGTTTAAAAATACAAAGAAATTTTAACTTTTTAAAATTTTTTACCAAGTTTTAGTCTTCACGCATTTAAAAACTATTTTCTAATAAATGATAGTGGGAAAAAGTATTATACAATCAATGTACTTTTTTCTGTGTTTTCAGCTGCTTTTATAAAAACTTGTAATGTGAAAAGCAGCAAAAAATTTTAAAGGATGTGGTTTTTCATTACTAATTTTTTGAGTGTTAGATTCCTAAACATAAAAGCTCAGATGTTAATTGAAATACAAATGATGAAAATTAAATATCAAAAAGTATGTGTTTTCATTTTAAAAAAATATGCTACAATGATTTGCAATATAGAATAATCACTTTTAAGGTATGGTATTACCATACCTTAAAAGTGGTTATTATGCAAAGACAAGAAATACATTTGGATTTTTAAAATTGAACAGTTTTTTTATTGTTCTGGGAGCATGTCAGTGTTTTGCCATAACTTTGGTGATATCTTCGTTTCAAATATCACAAGATAAAAGTTATTGTTTGTTCATTTGTGCTTTAGAGTCTAATAATGTATTTTATAAAGCATTATAAATTTTTTACACGTGATTAATAAAAAAATTGCCATTTTTTTACAGCTTCATAAGCAGCAATTACGCAAGCACAATAATTTAACAAGTGAAAAATTTTTCTGCATGACTTTCAAAAACGCGAAAATGTTGTAAAAATTTAAAACAAAGTTCATTGCTTTAAAAAGTATATATTCTGAAATCATTACAAAAGCAAATTTAGAATATTTTGAACAACAATTAAGGCACAAAATAAAACTATCAAAGCTAAAAACACTTTCAAAAAAATTTTATCTTTATCCAAGAATCATTGGTTGAACGGTCATTGTTGGATGAATGCTTGTTGCATTTGTAATCATTGTTGATTGTGGTTCCATTTTAAGTGTACGATTTTTTAGAACAAAAATTGCAGCAGTACGAATTTCTTGATGTAATCCGATATAAATAAAACTGTTTGAAACTCCGGCTAAAAGTAAACCAAAAACATAAAATGGACCATATTTTTTAAAAATATCCAAATTATATAATTCTATTATTCCAACAAATGTACTTGGAATTAGCAAAAATGCCATTGAAATAAGTAAAACTCCAAAGGAAAGTTTATTTGCCTAAAATTGAAAAATGTTTATTATAGGATTTTTAATGATTTTAAGAAAAATTTTATTTTTAATTTTTGCTAGGGTTTAACAGTAATTTTAGAGAATAAAATCAAAATTTCATAAAAAGTCGTTGTCATTAAAAACGCTCTTTGTCATTTTTAAAAAACTAAAATTAATTGGAAAAGAATGTAAAAGGAAATAAAAATTTTTTAGATTTTTAAAAACTTTAAAATTTAAATAAATGCTTCCTTTTGTACTTTTAAAAATGTCAATATTCATTTTTTGGAATTTATTTTTTGAACTCATAAATTTTTGTTTTTAATTTTTGGACAGAAAAAGAAGTGACAGAAAAGCAAAAACCAACGAGACGAGTTTGGTAATCATATCGCACCTGTGCAAGTTGTTTTTGTTCTCGTTGTCCAAAAATTGTTGCAGGAGATCTTCCTCGAATTAAGTTTAATTCAATTGCAACCCAAACTGTCAAAACTAAAGCAATGATATTTAGAACCTAAAATTTAATGTTACAAAAAATGTTTAAAAGCTTTTTAAAAATACCATATTACTAATCCCCCAATAAGCTCGAAATAATTTATCTTGAAAACATCCAATTGCAGCACAATTATATCTATGAACATTAAATTCAGTTGTAAAAAATTCAAGGATAACATCCAGAAATCCCAAAATTAAACCAATTATTAAAATTCCCCAAACATATCGCATATGATTTTTTCCACGATAAAAAACTGGAAATCTCATTGCCTAAAAATTGCAAAGGTTTTTATTAAAATAATTTAATTAAAATAATATACTTGTAATCGATCAACTGCAATTGCAATTGTAATAATTAAATTAATTTTAAATTGTACAAGTAATGGAATTGAACTAACAATAATAAACATTGGACTATAATCAAAATAATCCAAATTCCAACCAATTAAATAATTTATTATATATGGTAATGCTAAAATGTTATTGTTGCTTTTGAATAATTTTAAAGCTAACAAACCTGTAACAGCAAATGCATAATCTGTAATGCAAAGAAGCAAAATTAATCTTAATCCCATATTTCGTTTCAATCTTTTACTGCTGAAAATGAAGTTTTTAGAACCATTTTATTTTTTGAAAACTTACATAAAAAATAAACAAATAATAAAACCATTTCCAAAAATGCTTAAACTTTGAAGTGAAATAAGTGTTATATCAACACCCAAATAATATTCCGCTGACATTCCCATAGGACTAAAAAAATGAGTTTAATAAATTTTAAATTATTTTTGAGATTATATTTATCTTTATTGTTCTTTCTGTCTAAGGACTTCATATAAATAAGTTTAGTAAGTTTGACACCTTTTATATATATTATTTATGCTTCTGCTTTTCCTTCGGCAAATTTATTTTATTTAAATTTATGACTTCCCACTTTTGTACTAATCTTAATAAGAAGAAGATTACTAATATTTAAAAATAAATAAAAGTTCCCGTTTTAAGTACAAACGAAGTATTAATGAACTTTATTGTTTTATGAAATATTGTAATTAATTATTTTATGATAATAAGTGTACTGTTGTAGAAAAAGGAAGAGTTTCGAAAGAAAGAAAAATGTTCCTTACAATGCTTCATTAATTTGTTGAATCTTAGCCATTTCAAGTGGAAGCTGTATCTAAAGATGACTACATATATTTATAATATTTTGGAAAAGGATACTGTATTTGTAGTTAAGATAGAAACACGTTGGCGGGTAAAATGAGATAATCAAATCAAGTAGGAAGTAAAAATTATTAAAACTTTTAAACAAAAAAGCTATTTTAGGGGAAATTCGAAATGATGTTTTTTAAAAAGCGGATTTTTTTTAAAATTCAAATTATAAGATTTTTCTAAAAAGCTTATGATTTAAAAAAAGTTGCAAATTACTTGGGGCATTTTATATAATGATAAATAAAAAATTAAAATTCCAAAATCAACTAATAAAATTATTTTAAAAAACAACATTCAAAAAAATAATGTGAAAAAATAAATTTTATTGAAAATGAAAGTTGTTTTTTCTTGTCACTTTTCAACTTTGATTTATGGAGTTGCAAAAATTTTACTTAAAGGAGGCGGACGTTTTGATACAGTTTCGAAATCTTAGATTTTCGTGATTTTCAGGCAAACTGGGAGTCTTGAAACGAAAATGACCCTTTTTTACATTGTTTTTATCAAAAAAGATGCATTTTCGTTTCGAGACTCTCAGTTTGCCTGAAAATCACGAATGTCCAAGATTTCGAAACTGGATCAAAACATCCGCCTCCTTTAAAAAGTAATATTAAAAACTACCGTAATTTTTATTTTCTGCGGCAGTTTTTGGTTGATATTACTTTTAAAGGTTTTTACAAAACTTTTTAGAAAATTAAATAATGATATTTGATGGTTCTGTGAAACTATTACTCAAAAAATTAATCATATTTTTTCAGTAAAGCAATAAAAAAATCTCAGCGAAAATCTAATTTAAAGCATATAAACTAATAGTATTTACTTTTGTTAAAAATTTTTAACCATTTTTAAGAGCTTTGTCAATTATAAATTTAGGGTAAAAAGTTATTTTATGGAAAATCAAATTTTTCAAATGGTAAAATTTATGACGAAACAAAATTTTTTACTGCTTTAATAAGACGCTTAAAGTAATAAAAAATTCAAATTCAACCTAATTTTGCAATTGAAAACACAAACTATCAAAATTTTAGGGTTTAAAATAATTTCGGATTTCAAAAAAAAAGTTAGAGAATATTTTTCAGACAATTATCATTTCTAAATTTAAGAAGTTTTATCTCATGACTAATCGCATAAAACATATTTTTTATGTGGGATACAAACTTGACACATTTTTTTAAGTGACAGTTTGACTTGTGTCAAGTTTTTGTTTTTTTTTTCTAAATCAAACGTCTAAAGTTTAATTCATAAACGCATTAAACACAGGACAAAACATAGAAAACATCAAAGAATAGTTTTTTCAAAAAAATTATGTAAAATAAACTAACACTTTTGAAAGAAACAGAGCTTTGCTAATTGAAATTTAAATAAAAGACTAAAAAATAAAAAAACAAACCTCATCGACGGTCTAATTTTTGTTATATTCATTTTTTCTGAGATTTAACAACTTCAAAATATATCAAAAATATTGTTAAACTTTTCTGGCTGAAAACTTTTACAACATAAAATCACGAGCAATGAAAAACCATAAAAAAAATTTTTAAAAAACGTAATAAATTTAAATAAAATGTGTTTTATGGTACTTTTTTTGTGCATAATTTTTAACAGGTGATTTGATTAAGGGGTTAGTGGAAAAGTCAAAGTCGTAAAAGCCAATAAAATATATTTTGACTTTTTCATGGAATAATAATTTTTGGGACTTTTTAGCAAATGTCATAAGTCGTAAAAAATGGGATTACGGTAATTATTGCCAAAAAAGTGTATGCCGTAAAAAGGTTGGTAAAAATATACGTTTGAAATTTGGATTTAAAAGAGTTTATTTTTGCGAACACATTTTTTTCTTTTTTCAGTAAAAAAATGCTGTCAAAATAACAAAAATGGACATTGAAAAAGTGAGGTCAAAAAATATATTTGAAAAAATTCGATTTGAATAAAATGGCACATAATAGACAAACTTTAAATAGGTAAGAAAAAATTTGAATAAATTATGCTACAAAACACAAAAATTCTGACAAAAGTTGAATAAATTTAATAAAAAATTGTGTTTTCATCGATGACAGAGAAAAAATGAAACATTTCAAAAATAAGGAAGCAATGAAATGAAACAGAAAGAAATTAGAGTCACATTTAAACTAAACTCAATATATTTTAGCTTATTTAGAAGCGGAGGAAGGCAGAAAAATTTGTCATTTTTAATTCTAATAAAAAATAGAGTTTTTAAACGAGAAGTTGAAAATTTGAAAAAAATAGAAAACTTCAAAAGTGTTTTATTTTTAATTTTTTTGAAAAACGTTTTTACAGTAATTTTAATTTGCTTTAAAGTTAATTTAACTAAATTTTTTTGGGACAAAACAAAAAAGGCAAAAATATTTGATGAATCAAATATTAAATAAAACAATATAAATTATTAATGCATATAAAGAAAAACCAAATGTAGGGGTTTTCTTTATTTAATGTAGGCGAAACATTTCGAAATTTTTTGAAAGTTTGGTGGTTTTTGCTAATTAGTGTATTTAATTTTTCCTTAACTTCAAAACTGTCAAATTTAAAATTACGGCAGCATTGATAATCGTTATTTTTAAGAGTGCCAAAAATTCTCTTTTTTACAATCTTTTTTTCAGACATTTGTTAAAAAACTTCTGTCTCACATAATAAATCATTTAAAACTGAGAGAACACGGAAGCAAAACTTTTTCTATTTTTTCTTCCATAAAAAATGCTAATTAAAGCAACAACATTGAGAAAAGAAAAAAACGAAGGAGGACTAATGCGATGAATTAAAATTAATTCAAATTTTTCTAGACTACAATGCTCGCATAATTTTGGCATAATTTCTTCCGCTTTTTTTAAACAAAGATATTTTTAAATAGTTCTTGGAATTTTTCATTGTTGAAGGTAATGCGGCACTTTTATAGTATTCCCCCCCCCCCCCCCCCATTTTCAAATTTTTTTTACAAATTTTGAAAAAAAATTACACTTTTTCTTTAAAATTTGCATAAGTCGCATCAACATAAATGACTTTTCCCTTTCTAAAATTTTCACTTTTTTTCCCCATTTTCCAAATTATGGATGACTTCGAAATTTAACAAATCGTGATTTTTATGAAATTATTAATAAACCGGAAAATGAATTTATGGATTCTTTGAAAAATATTTTTGAAAATGGGGGGGGGGGAATACTATAAAAGATGTCAATCGCCATCTTTTGTAGTATTCCCCCCCCCCCATTTTTGCAAAAAATTATTTCTCAAAACACCCTGAAGCTTACATAACCGACATTTTTTTCTTACAAATACTACCGTGTACTTTTTCTGCCGTGTTTTTAAACTGCAAGATGCGAGGGGAATACTATAAAAGAAGGCAGTTGCCATCTTTTATAGTATTCCCCCCGCATTATCATTAATAAGTTTTTTGCATTCACCAAGAAAAAATTTACATGAAATCAAGCAAAATCAACGAAATTGCTATAAAAGGAGAGAAAGCACACAAAACTGGCTTTTTTTCAATCTTCATCGGTTTGCTGAACGGTTGCTTCATTCATCACTCTCTCCAACTTCAAAAAATTTTCAAAGTCTTTTTTCTCGGGATTTTTACAAGTTCGAAAAGAAAATCGGACTTGTAAAAATCCCGAGAAAAAAGACTTTGAAAAATTTTAAAAAAAGGGGGGGGGAAATCTATAAAAGACCGGTAATGCTATTTTTTGCCACATAAATTCTATCTTACATTGTTAATGAGTTTATAACAAAGATCCACACAGGTACTCAAATGAGATTATACACATTACGCCAAAATGCGTATATATTTAAAATGCTGGTGTTATAGATAAGGTGATAATTACCAAAACAGCTGGATATCCAGTGTCTAAAATAATATTTTTTGTTAAAGTCTTTTTCTATTGTTTTTTTTGCCTGATTATCAGGTTTATGCCATTTCAAAATATATATTAAAAATGAAAAATATATCAAACTTCTGATTTCTTTTAAAAACAATATTTTTTTTTCAAAAACATATTTATACAAAGCATTTAAATAATTACGAAATAACTCAATAGCTCTGATCCATATAGCTGTTGAATTATTCATAGCCTGTAAAGTTACAAAAAATGTTCAATCTGCAAAAAATTTACAGTTGAATTTTAATTTTTTTTGTGGAAATCAATGTTATTTATGACAGTTTGAAATATTTTTTTTCCATTAGCTTTTATGGGACATTTGAACCTGCAACAGCAGTATTATAAATTTGATTTCTGTTAACATTTTCAATTTTCCAACCAAACATTCTTTTTGCAGCTTGTTGAATTCCAGAATGTAAAAAAATATATAAAAATCCATTTGAAATTCCAGCAAAAAATAATCCAACCAAATAAAATGGACCAACTTTTTGAAAAACATCAATATCCAAAAGTTCCACAATTCCGACAAATGTACTTGGAATTAACAGAAATATTATTGAAATTAATAAAATTCCAAATGAAAGTTTATTTGACTGAAAACTTAATAATTGTTAAAGAGGTAGTTGTAAAAAGTTTGTTACTTACAGCACTAGTTTCTGTTAATTTTGTTTCTGCTTCTGCTGTCAGTTTTCTGTGTTTATGAGTTTTTGCTGCAGTTTTATGAAATCGATGTAACTCAAGGGACATCCAAATTGTTAAAGTTAAAGCAGCAACATTTAGAACCTAAAAGTTCATAACCTTAAATTTCATGGACGTAATAATTTGTATTTTTTACAAATTTTATAGATGCATAAGCCACAGGAGCTTTTATTTTTTGACACAACTTGAAAATTTTAAAAATTTTTTGTAACAAATTTTTATAAAGCGATTACAAAATAGTTTTTTCTATCTTTTAATATTTGATATATTTTTCATTTTTAACTTTTTTTTCGAAATGACATGAACCTGAACTTGATGGTCAGGGTCGCCTTC
This sequence comes from Panagrolaimus sp. PS1159, assembly GCA_963922195.1. Taxonomy (NCBI): domain Eukaryota; kingdom Metazoa; phylum Nematoda; class Chromadorea; order Rhabditida; family Panagrolaimidae; genus Panagrolaimus; species Panagrolaimus sp. PS1159. The sequence continues at coordinate 732,660 of CAWUHW010000027.1, forward strand.
TATTGTTCTTTTACCTGATTTTCAGATTTATGCTTTTTGAAAAAAAAGCAATGAAAATTTAAATGTTAAAAGCAATGGAAAGCATTATGCATTTAACCAAAAGAACAAAGGGAGCAAAAAGTTGGTGTCAAAACATCCCAAAAGACTTCACTACAAAGCTCTAAAGTGTACAAAAAGACTTATAGCGACCATTAACTCAAATTTTGAATTGACATCATTTCCGTGCTTACCATATTACTGATACCCCAATAAGCTCGAAATATTTTACTTTGAAAACATCCTAAAGCAGTACAATTAAAATAATGCTTTTCAAAATCCATTGTTAAAATTTCTAAAACAATATCAACAACTCCACTTCCGCCTCCAATCAACAATGTAATAACAGAATAAAAAGTATGATTTTTGTTTCGGTATTTTATTGGGAGTTTAATTGCCTAAAAAGTTGCTTTTTAAATATTTTTGGATATAAATATTATGGATTTTGTTAAAAAATATAATGTAAGATTTTTGCTTTAAAAAAATAAAAAGTTGAACGGAAATTGTTTTTTCGAAATAGCATAAACGTGAAAATCAGGCAAAAGGACAATACAAAAAATTGTCCTTTTGCCTGATTATCAGGCTCATGCTCTTTTGAAAAAGATCTGGTAAAATAAAAAATGTATCAAACCATTTGAGTTTCTTAAATTTTCAAAAATAAAAAATGTTTTTTGTTTCATTTTGAATCCCCTTTTTTTATTAACGACTTACTTGAAGTCGATCAATTGCAATCATAATTGTAATAATTTAATTAATTTTAAATTGAAATATAATTGGTATTGAACTAAAAACCATTATATAACTATTATAATCGAAATATCGAGGACTCCATTCAACAATCAAATAAATTACATATGGAATTGCTATAAATTATATCATTCTTTGTTATAATTGAACCTTTTGTAAAAAACGAAACTTACATGTAATTGCAAACAATAAATCTGAGATGCAAAGGAATAAAACAAGAAATAAAGATTTATTTTTTCTCAATTGTTCGGAACTAAAAAGTTTATTTAATTTTTAAACTTTTTTAGGATTTAAAAGAAAATTACCGAATAAAAAGCAAAGTAATAAATCCGTTACAGAATAAACTGATAATTTGTAAAAATAAAATTACAATATCCACTGCGAAATAATATTGTGGCGAAAATGCTAATGGCCTAAAAATGTCGTTTCAAAAAGTAACGTAAATTATGATTTAAAGGGAGCGAATGATCTGATAAGTTTTTCATTTTTTACGTTTCTTTTTTTAAAAAGGCATGACCCTGAAAATCAGGGTCTTTTTCTATTGTCCTTTTGCTTCATTTTCAGGTTTATGCAGTTTATGAAAAATATATTAAAAATGAAAAAAATATGAAACCGTCCGCTCCCTTTAAACATTGATTTTTCAAAAAATTTTGAAAATGATTTTTTGGGATTAAAATTTCTTACCTTCGAAGACGCATAACTTATTTTTTCAACTGCTTTTTAAAAACAAAGTTCTGTTATTAACTTTTATAAAACCTGACATTTTTTTAAATCTGTGTTTTTTGAAAAGATTCTACTTTAAATCCCACCCTTCTGCTTCAAAAAATGTCCCAAAAGAATTCATTTAAAAAAATTTACAACAAAAACATTAATAATTGATCATTGAGTTTTAAAAAAATTTAAATTGCTACTTACCTTAAAAATTCTGGTGGAAAAACAATTATTAATGTTAAAAATGCATGAATTTAACCAAAAATAGAGTTTTTTTTTATCTGTTTTTTAATGGTTTGATGAAAATTTTTTTCGTTTAAAGAAAGTTTAAAAAATTAGCTGACATGGATTTTAGTTCGAGGTATTTTGTGTTATTTAAAAATCAAAAGTGTGATGGATGATTTCCTACATTTTTTTAATTTTTCGAAATTATAAAATTTTGTAGAAAAGCTGTGATTTTTATTTTTTCATACGATACAATACAAAACGATGAAATATACTAATAAAAAATAAAAATTTGATTCCATAAACGCTAAAAGTCTGTTTAGGAAAAAAAATTAAAAACAATTTTTTGAAATAAATGCCAAGGCACGTTGAACAATTTCTTGGCATATTTCTTTATCCAAAATTTCCCAATTTAAAATATTTGAAATTTCATCAGATTTTTTTAAAAGCAAAAAACAAATGCAGCATTCTCGAAGATGTTTTGCAATAAATTCAACGGATTTCCTTGAAAGTTGACAAACATTTTTATCAGATATTTGTTGAATTAAATATTCTTCAATAGTATTCTAAAATTTAAAAGAGTATTTGTATGGGATTTTTTTCGCAAAGAACAAACCTTTAAATCTTCCATTTTAAATTTATCAGAAAAACGAAGAAATTCAATGGCATTTTTAAGATTGAAAAGGTTTTTGATATCTTTTCCATAACAAAAATCAATTACAGCTTTAACAACAAAAGTTGAAAATTCAGGGAGCTTAATAAATTCATCTTTCTTGTTTTCAAGCATATTTGTAAAAACTTGAGAGTGATTACTTAAAATATACTTATGAACCTAAATATACTATCATAAATAGGGGCTATAGCTATCAAAAAAAATTTTCGCTTTTATTATAAGGGGCTGTCCAGATATTACGTCATCAAAATTTTGACTTTTTTGGACCCCTACCTCCCTAGCCGTCATATATCGTCATAATTCGACTACCCCTCCCTCCCTTTTACCGTCATATCGTCATCAGTAAAAATTTCCCTTGTAAACATTATCAAAAAAATTTTTATTTGCAAAGCATATCTAATTTGGCAAAAATCGAACAGAATGAGCGCTAACAGTATCATAACCAAGAACAGGAAAAGTGTCATCTTTATCAGTAACAGAAAGGTCTTTAAAAAGATTCAAAGGTTCACGACAGATCATTTTTAGGAGAAAAAAATTAAAGATCAGGCTGTTTAGACATAAAAAAATGTTTAAATCTGTTCCAGCACTGGTTGACGAAGCATCTCGAAATAATTTTCAATAACACTTTATTATTTTTTTCCATAATGTCATCATTCTTATTTTTTTGTAAACTGGGAATCAAAAAAGAGAAAAGCGACAAACATCAGAGAATTGCTATAGTTTTTTCACTGCTTGCATTGAGCATTTTCTTGATAAATTTAAAAATCTTTCAAAAAATACATAAAATTTTCGCCGTCATCTTTTTCGTCATATACTGCATTACCCCTACCTCCATATCCATCATTTTGCGTCATAATTTCCTGACCCCCTACCTCCCTATCTCTTGATGACGTAATATCTGGACAGCCCCATTTCAGAACCAAAGAAAGATGTTTGTGCGCATATATATGGCACGGTTGTCATTGTGAACGGAAATTGAGGGAATATTTGTTTAAAGATTCTTCTTTTAAGGACTGGAAGTGTAGAGAATTGTGGCTTTTCTCGAAATATTCTTGATTGATTTTTCAAATTTGGAAGGAAACATTCTTTTTCCACAGCAAAAAATCCAGCATTGAAAAATTTATTATTAATTAAATTTTTTTAATGTGAAAATATATTATTAATTTATTACTAACAATTTAAAAATTTTTTAACTTTATAAAAAAAATTCTTTTGAGGTTCTTTAAAATAAAACACGATAATTAATCTAATATTAAATAAAGGAAACGAATAAAAACAGAAAATTTGAAATTATACTAAATAATTGATTCACTTTATAAAGGTAGACTATTAATACATTTAATATACATGACAAATATATAATAATCAAATTTGTTATTATTTTTTTATGGAGAGTTTGTAAAATCATAATCCTTATGTTTAAACCCGTCATCGGTGTATGAATGTTGTAAATGTCCATTTTCATCATAACAATCCCAACGAGATGTAAAATGTGATGGAAGTTTTTCATCAGCAAAATATGAAAATCGATATTCAAAACTGACATAATTTTTAGGATTTTCTAAAAATATCGACCGTAACATTTCCATTCTTCCATCACTTTCATTTATCTAAAAATTAGCATTTTAATTTTTTTTATTAAAATACAGTTAGACAAATTTAATTTAAACAATTTTTAAATTGTTTAAATTATTTTTAAAAACCGTAAAAAACATTTTAAAACACGAAATCGAAATTTTTTGTGGTTGTTAAAGTGGTTTTGAAAAATTTTTCATTTTAAAGCTGTTTTTTGAAATGATCTGACAATCAGGGTCTTTTGCCTGATTGTCAGGTTCATGCCATTTCGAAAAAAACGTTTAAACAAAAAATGTATTAAACAGTCTACCTCCCTTTAAAATTGAAATTTTTCGGAATTTTTTCAATGTTTAAATTTTTTGAAATCCAAAAACAAGGAAAAATTTTTTTTCAAAAAGTGCTGAAAATATTTATGTTGATTTTATTTTGGACCGAAAAAACCGAAATCGAAATATCGATAGAAGTGTCAGTTTTTTAAAAACATAAAAAAAACTTTCTGGATGATTTTCAGGGAACGCATTACTTGGATGTTTTCGATTTCCGCCAAACATGAGTGGAATAATTTGAGAAGTTTGATCTTTTGGTAAAACATAAGTTAAAAGATCTTCTTTGATTTTTTCATGGATTGGCTCTTCTTGAATTCTCATATTATCTCGAATTGTTCCATATGCTCGAATAATTCGATCTTGATCATCCATTTCAACCCATGGAATAAAGCCACTATTCTTCCAATCTGCATCTTTTGGCTCTTCAACATCCGGAAAATTAAGGATTGAAGAATTTTCATCTGGGACTTTAACCTTTATCATTGCCATTTTTTATCGAAAATGTGTAATATTTGAATGTATAAACTAAAACAAGAAAACTTTATTAAATGGTTTTTCATAGTACGAAAAAATTTAATTTAGAACGAAAGTGCGTTTGAAAAATTTTGTTTTAAAAAATGTATGCATCATAAACGCATTTTCTATCTAAGGCAAATTTTTTCGTGCTACGAAAAAATTAATTAAAATCTTTTGTAAAAACGCGGTATGGCATTTTTTTTGTTTTACGCATGTAAAAAAAATTAGAGGGAAGATTTTAGAGACAAAAAACACGATTTTTTGAAACAATAATGTTTTTATCATATATGAATTTGTTAATAGTCAAAATCGTTAAACACAAAATAGCAATAAAAAACTAATTAAACAAATCAACTGATCTCTAAATAAAACAGGGTCAATTAAGTAAAAACAAATTTATGCAAAAAAAAATTTTTTTTTTAATAAACAACTTAATCTCCCCTCCCTCCTTTTTATACCCATTGTCTGCTGATCCTAATTTATCTTTCAACTCTGTCTCTTTCTTTTTTCTTTTTATTAGCAGTTGCTGTTGTTGTTGTTATTTATATTTTTTTGCTTGTCAATTTTCTTGATTAGTTATGTAAAAAAAGCACGTGTGAAAAGTTCAAAAACGAAAGAAACAACCTTTATTTTTTTGCAAAAAAAGGAGATAAACAGCAACAAATGCGTGTGTGTTCTAAAAATCTGTCTTAAAAAATTTCCAAAATAATAATAATAATGTCAAATCTTTTGATTGACAACTTTTTGAAATTATGTCAGCAAAAAATGAATTTTTTGTCAATCAAAAACACACCATTTTTTAAGTTTGGCATTTGTTTGGCGGCTATAAAGGTTAAAAAAAAGGTTTCAAAATATTGTTTGTTTACAATTGAAACTTGTTTATATCTTTTATAGATAAAGTAGGAATTAAATTTCACAAATTTAGAAAGAAACAAGGTTACAAAAAAGCTTTCTTGATATCATAAAAAAATCAATTCTTCACCATGAAAAAACTATCCATAAACATGCGTTGGTTTTTTTCTTTTATTTGAAATTTGTTAATATTTTTAAATTTCCACCATAGAAATTTTTCAACCAAACGCAGTCCAAATTTGACGACTGAAAGGGTGCAATCATTAATGTTAAAACCAATTCTGTGTTTAAAGAATCATTAAAAAAGTGAAATTTTTTTGATCCACTTTTCTTTCTCTTTCTCTCTTTTTGTTTGATGCGTTCAAACACTGAATTGATCTCAACACGAATGATTGCACCCTTTCAGTCGTCAAATTTGAACTGCAAATTTCTATGGTGTTTCCTTGAAAAAGAATTTTTATGAAAAGTCATTATCTGTTTTCATTTGTTTATTTTCAACGCCAAAATAAAATCAGGCATTTTTAGCAACTTTAATAAACAAAATTTCGGCTTTAATAACTTTTCTTGTACCGAAAAGAAAAAAAAATGGTATGAAAAAAGATTCACACCTTAAAAACTCCACGGGCTCATTGGGTGTCCTGTAGAGACGGATTTTGAGTTTAAGGGTTCGAATATGGTTAAAATTACTCCCAAACCACCCTAAAATCATTAAAAAATAATTTGGGAAATGTCGGACCCGAAAATCGAAATTTCGAAAATTTCGATTTTTTTCACAGGGGGGAAAAATTAAAAAAAAATTTTTTGAAAAAATTTTTTTTGTTTCGAAATTATCAGAATATGTCTAAAAATTATAAAAAATACTATAAAAATGGTTTACAGCGATACAAAAACTCAAATAGTTGAGTTATACTATCAAAATGATGTTATGGGTATTGTGAAAATCTATTTTATTGAAAAAATTTTTTTCCAATGCTTTACTTTGACTTTAATTTTATTGATATTTACTAATTCGAGGTCGGGGAGTTCAAAAAAAATATTTACAGACGTTTAAACTAAATATTAAATACAGCTTTTGGTCCTGGGGATGTATTTTTGCTTATTTTGGGCTAAAACAACGAGATCGTCATCTTAACGATTAGTTAGACGCTTGATTTTGGTCTTAAAATAACCACAGCATCAAGTATAATAGCTGTACGAGGGCTTTTGTCGAACGGATGGATATTCTTGATTTGCCGTCACTTTGAAAAATCTGTTTACTTCTACCCCAACATGGTTGACACATAAGATCGTATCAAAAGAAGATAGCCAGAAACTTTCAGAATGGTTTTTTTTATCACAACATCCATGGGCAAAGCTGTACGAAGCCTTTTACGCTTATCTTATTAGGAACCCAAAAATTTTTGGACTTATACTATATCTATAGGTAAAATGGACATGTTATTCTAATCCAAATTTTTTTTCACAAATGAAGTTTGGCCAATTTTTTGATTACAAATGTGTTCCCAACATGTAAGCCGACAAACTCAACTTGAATTAGAGCAATCTGTCCAGTAGTTTCCATTTGCCGAGCCAAAAAGTGCCAAAAAACAGCATTTTTGGCCATTTTCGATTTTTTGACCTGACAAACCCAAAATATGATATGAATACCCCAAATATCTTTTTTTAATGTTTTTTAAGTGTGTTTAACCTAATTTTTAAGTGGGGCATCTACAGGACAATTTTCACCCAAAAATGAGCCCGTGACTCCTTTAAATGTTTTTTATTTCTTTTGTTGAAAAACTTTTTCATTTTTTTAAACACATTGGAGTCTGACTATAAATATTATGCTGTAACAAGTACTAACAAGAGCTATAATTAATCTTAATCTTGAAGTATCACTTTTTTAACAAAAAGTATAATTCATAAAAATTTTAATAATTATATTGCAAAAATTTTAATACTATAATTTTGAAGCTAACAAACGAAACAAATATATTTTCTTTTGAAATCTTTTAATTATACATCATTGAAAAAAAAGAAAAAAAAATGAAACAAAAAAATTTTATAATAGTCAAAAAAAAATTGAAAAAGTAGTATTTACTTTACTCACGAAGTTATAGTTTTTACTTATTTTAATAAAAAAAAATTTAAATTGATTTTATTTTTGCCAAAACATTTTTTGAACAAGAATGATTCCATCGACAAATCCAAGATATGCCTCAGCTATAACAGCATTTTATGCATTTTTAACATCAATTCCATTTATGCTTTATTTAATATATTTAATTCTTTATTACACACCATTTGTATTAAAACCATTTAAAAGAATTTTAATTCTATATATAATTGTTGATTCATATTTGACATTTTGTGGACTTGTAATTTATTCAAATCATTTTTCAATAAAAAATGGTGAAGAATTTTTATACTTTGTTTTAATTACCGGATTTATACAATATCCACCAAAATATGTTACTTTAGTTTTGGCAGCTTTTAATCAATGTTCAATTTATTGGACAATTTCATCTGTTGCTTCAATGTTTATTTATCGATATATTTATATTTGTCAGTAGGTTTTTTTTTGTTGTTGTAATAAAGGTTTCATGATAATGTGAAAGGCGGAGTTCAACAAAATTTAACTTTTGAATTAAACGTTGAAAAAAACTCACTTTGCTGAAGTCAAAAAACAATAAACTTGCAAAGAAATTTTTTTCCCTGATTTTCAGGTTTAAAAATACGAGAAAATGCATGGATGCCGTTTTTCAGCATCATAAGGGATGTCTCATCATGCAAAAACATTTGGTAATGTTATGATTTCATCCATTCAATCATAACATTACCTATTTGAAATTGAGTTTAGCGATACCAAACTTTTTTTCCAAACTTTAAATAAACATCACAGAATTTCTTGGTTTGATAATTTTTTAGAACACATATTTTAAAAACAATCGGATTTACAAAAATTGCTTTTACATCGTTAATTCTACCTTCAATGATTTTCATAAAAGTGCTATACGAATTTTATCCGGATAATAAATATGATTCATATATGATCTATTTTAATAACAGTGATTGGATTATAAATGGTGAAATGCCCGTTTATGCTGTCACAAATCAAGCAAGTTTTTTTCTATTTAAACTTTAAACTTTAAATTTTAAAGACACCAGATGGTTTGATTCATTTTTCATTTTAAAGGTTTTTTTCAAAATGGCACAAATCTGACATTCAGGGCCTTTTTCTATTGTTCTTTTGCTTGGTTTTCAGGTTAATAACATTTGAAAAAAAAACACATTAAAATAAAAAATTTATGATAGTAACAAAAGAACGATCATTTAAATTATTTGTTACTATCACACTGTAAAATGATAGTAACAGTTTGCAAACAATATTTCTTAAAAATTGTTTACTCTCATCTCATATTAAATTTAAATTACAATCAACCAATTCAAAATTGCTTAAAATTATAAAGAATGACGTAATAATACCTTTTTATAGCTCCCTTCACCACTTTCAATTTGTTTTGGGTTTTGTTCATTTTTAATTCCACTAACAATTTCAATAATTTGTGCAATTTTAATTACTAAAAAATTAAAAGAAATAAAAATTCAAACAACAATTCGTCGAAGAAAAATGCAAAATGATGTAACAAAACTTTTATGGATACAATTAATTTTGCCGGTTTTTGGTTTTGGTATTCCACTTTTTTTAAGGCAATGTTCAATGCTTTTTGGCATTTCACTTCCATCTTCAATATTTTTTTCGTATATTGTTGTTTTTTCTCCAACAATTAATTCAATATTTATTATTGCAATTATTGAACCATATAAAATTAAAACTTTGAAATTTATTAAATCAATTTTGCAGTATTTCAATTTTTGTCGGAACAGAAAATCTCAAGTTTCTATTATTGCAATGACAGGAAGAACAGGTGGTCGTGGAGTAGGTTTAAAATAAATACCAGAGCTGTACAAATTGAATTTTTTTGATTAAAAAAAAACTTCTTTTAAAACTATCAAATTTATTTCTATGAAAAAAATAAAATTTTTATTGTCTGTTTTAAATACAAACTATGCACAATCACAGTTTACAAACGTCAGCGATTAAAAACGTGTTACTACTGAAAAAATTGTATTGGTATTTTCAGGGAGCGGAGTTTTTGATATATTTTTTTAACATTTTTTCTCAAAAGAACATGAACCTGATGTTCAGGGTATTTTTCTATTGTTTTTTTGCCTGATTTTCAGGTTTATGCCATTTTGAAAAAATATTGAAATTAAAAATTTACCAAACAACCTTTGATTTCCAAAAGAAATGACAAAAAAACACAAATATGAAAGATTACAGTAATCAATAAATAAATATATATTATAATTTTTTTGTTTACAATCTCATCTAATGTTGACACAATCTATGCACAATCACAACTTTAAAAGGTCACGGGTTAAAAACAAGTTTGTTATCAATAGTGTAAAACAAATTAGGGTATAAAAGAGCAAAAGAGAATTTTGTTGATTGATTCATAGACAAATAAATATGTTCTCTTTTTTGATTGCAGTCTTATATTTTTTGTTTAGATTAATTACATGGGGTTCAATTTTAGCTTTGCCGTTGGGGATTGCATATTAGTAAGTTATTGTTTTATATTTCAACTTTTTTTTCCAAAATGGAACTGACCTGAAAATCAGGCAAAAGAATGACAGAAAAATGCCCTGATTTTCAAGTTCATTCCATTTCGAAAAAAATGTTAAAATGAACTAATTTCACCAATCCTTTACTTTTAAGGAGATTAGTTATTTGATGCTTTAAAAAACTGCGTTTTGAAATTGGGGGAAATTTGTTACTTTTTTGATCCTTGACGGTCTTGGAGCGAAAAAAAAATGCCGATATATTTGACTTTTCGAAGCAATGCTGTCACTTTTTGAGACTATAAAATTTCCAATGATTTTAAAAAAATTTTTAAAATTTAAATCTTGACAAAATTTAAAAAAAATTCATTTTTTCTAGTTTTTATCTAAAGCATCGTTCAACATATTTTCAACGGATTGGCCTCCCGCATCCTCCTGTCACATCACTCTTCCTTGGAAATCTTGGAGATTTTGAAAGGGATCAAAAACAACATGAAAAAATTATTGAATGGAGTAAAAAATATGGTTCAACATTTGGATTTTTAGATGGTGGAGCTCCAACCATTGTTACATCAGATCCAGAAATTATTAATGAAGTTTTTGTAAAACAATATTATACTTTTCAAGCTCGAAAATTTCATCCTTCATTTGCATTAGATCAAAAGAATAATCCTGCAGTGAATGTATTCTTTGCACAAGGAAATCAATGGAAACGTTTGAGGGCACTTTTTGCTGGTTCGTTAGCGACAGGAAAGATTAAAGCTGCTGATCCAATTATTAAAAGAGCCGCACAGGAGCTAATTGAAGTTTTTAAAAATCATGAAAATGGAGTTGTTGATGTTGTGCCGTAAGTTCTTACAAACTTATTGAATTATTAGTACAAAAAAATTTATTTGGCAAAATGTTTTATACGCCAAAGTATGGCGGTCATATGAAAATTCAATCAATAATTGTATCCTAAAAGGGGCGGTAGATTTGAAACATTTTTATTTTAACGGTTTTTTTTGGAATGGCAAGATTCTGACAATCAGGGCCTTTTCCCATTGTTCTTTTGCCTGATTTTCAAGTTTATGCCATTTTGGAAAAAACGTTAAAATGAAAAATGTATCAAATCATCCGCTTCCTTTAAGACATTTATTGATTAAATTTCCATATGACGTTCAAAACATTTTGCCAATCGAAAAAACGTATTTTTTTCAATTAATTTTTTAGTCAAATTCTTAATTTTACGTTTGCTGTCATTTCCCGATCTGCACTTGGAATTGATGAAGAATTTGGCAAATCTACATATCTGAATCGAGTACTCGAAATTTTGTCTCTCGGTGAAACAACAAAGAAACCTGTTTCGGCATTCTTTGCAGGAACATATGAATTTTTACCCGTAACACAATATCTTTGGATTTTAAGCCAAATTTTAGGAAATCGAAATTTTAAATTTCGTGATGAAATGTGGTATAAAATTGATGCAAGTCAAAACTATTTAAAAATATTTTTTAAATTTTTGCTATTTTTAGAAAGCAATAAATATTCGAAGTAAAGAAAGTTCAAAAGAAAAATCTGAAAGGCATCAAGATTTTCTTGATTTTTTGTATGAAGCTGAAGATACAAGTTTTAATATCAAAAATAAAGAAGATTTGGATTTAAAAGTTCCAAAAAAGTTAACTCGTGAAGAATTAATTCAATCTGCAAGGGGATTTCTTATTGCTGGAGCGGATACAACTGCAACATTACTAAATTATTGTTTATATGAACTTGCAAAACATCCAGAATGCGAAGAAGCAATTATACAAGAAATTGAAGATTTTATAAACTCTGAGGTATATTTTTCAATTTGTTTTATCCGAGCTGGAGTTATAAAAATCCAATATGCCGAAGCCAAAATTAGGATTTTTCAATTTTTTTAAAGAGGCTCTTGAGAGACATATCGGATTCGAGTTAAATTTCTCTAATACTTAAATTGATCGGATGATATGATATGTTTCACTGCAGACCCGTTCAAAGAAAAAAAAGAAGGAGATTTCGTGCAAGCTGCACCAAAAAAATTTATGAGGAAATTAAATAAATTATTTTTTTTCTTTTTAGGATGACATTACTTATAATAATGTCACCAACCTTAAATATTTGGATAGATTTGTTAAAGAAGTTGCAAGATTTCATCCTCTTGCTTTTATGTAAGCTTTTAAATCTCATTTATCCCCCAAAATATCTTTCTCTGAATCATTTTAGTGTTACTGCCAGACGTGCCATTCATTCAACCAACCTAAAAACTTCAGATGGAAAATTAATCACAATTGAAAAAGGTGTTTCCATTCTTGCCGATTCATTTACAATTCAAATGGATGAAAGAATTTGGGGCCCTGGTGCAAAAGAATTTAATCCTGATCGATTTTTACCAGAGAATTCTGAGAATCGACATCCAATGGCATGGCTTCCATTTGGAGGAGGTCCAAGAATTTGCCCTGGAAAAAATTTGGCATTACATGAAGCAAAAGCTGTTCTAATCTTTTTACTTCGAAAATTCAAATTCGAATTATCCAATGAAACTAAAACTGATATTGTCACAGATACGATTACAAACTTTAAAGAATTAAAAATGAAAGTTGTTCCAAGATTGTAAAATTTCATTTTTTTGTAATATTATTATTTTAAAAAACTTTAAATAAAAATTTTTATACCAGATAAATGTATTTTTCTTTTTTTTTTCTTATGTAATAAAAATTTCTTTAAGATGAATTTGAAACATAAGAAAAAGCAAAAACAGACAATCAGTTGTTTAAAAATCGAAAGGATTTTTTTCTTAAAAATTTTAAAAATTCGTTTTTATTTTTTCTTCAAGAAATTTTGCAATAATGCAAAAAACTACGTCGCTTTTCTAAAAAGTTTTAAAATTTGATTAAGAGAAAAATTTAAAAAAGAGCAGAAAAAGTTTTTGCAAAACTGAAAATTACTGCTAATTTTAGATTGCATAAGTTTTTTAGAAATTGAAAGTTTTTAAATGAAAAGTTTTAAAAAAAGCGCCGAAAAAAGAATTTTATTTTTAAAAGCGTTTTTAAATCAAATTTTATTGCCGAAAATACCTGTCTTTTGCCAAAACAAATTACTTTAAGTAATTTGTTTTGTTACCGTTCTACGCCACGAGGAGGCAACAGGTTATGGTAGAACAAAAAATGGACTTACCTTTTAACAGCTGCATTGAAGATGTTGAGGAAAGGTGGCTTGTCGATGAGGTGGCTTGTCGATGAAGAGACCTGAAATCTGAACCCACCCCCATTAAACCCCCTAAAAGAAATAAAAAAAAAAGACTCACATTTGAAGAAGCAGCATCCATAATAAACAGCATCAATAGGGCCCGTCAGCCAGAATAAAGGCTCGTCAACCTGAGGCGTGCACACCTCCGCCTACCTCGCTCCAAGATACAGCATTTTGTGTTTTCGAACTCTGAACCAGTGGGCCCCCCGGTATAAGAGTTGTCGACACAACCGCTGCACTTTTCGCTTCAGACGCAAAGAGACTGACGGATTCGACGAGTATATATAGACAAATATATGCTATTCAAATTAGCATATCCATTACATTCTCATGGGAAATTTCTCATGAGAAAAAACTTGAATAAAGAATGTTCGCAGCGAAAATATGCAAATTTCTAAGCTGCAAATTTTATTTCAAAAAATGATCTATTTTTTATTTCAAAGTAATATTTCATAAAGATCTTGAATTATAGGTTAAATCGCAGTCGGGCATATGTCAGTTGGGCAAATGGTAGTCGGTCAAACGTCCTACAATCTCAAAAAGGTCTTGATTCAAAAAAAAAAGAATCAATGGTCTTGAAAAGATTCTCTTGAATCAGAATTTCAGTAAAGAAAATTTTTTAAAAACTATATTTTTTTCCAGGTTAAACCCCTACCATATACCGATGAACCTATTTAATACTCCAATATCAGCTGCTGAAGATATTGGAGTATTTGAATCACAAAATGTTGTGTTTAGTGGCTGCTCGGTGACTCCTGGACATGGACTTGCTTTAGTTATTCAAATTGGAAATAGGACAGTAAGTTATTAATTCAATCCAAAAAATATACATATATTTCCCTAACAAATACATATCGCAAGAAATTGTAATAGTTTTTCTTACATAAAAAATAAAATTCCAAGATTCATCAATTAAATATTATATCCGTTTTATTAATTTTAAGAATTTAAGCAAAGAAATTAACGAACTAATTAATCAAACTCGAATAAATAATGCAATACTGCGACATAATAAAATACAAAAAAATAAAATTCCAAAATTTCGATAAATATAAATAGATGTATGTTCAAAACCAAAGAAAGCAAGAATACCAAAACCATTTGAACCCCAATCACATGATTTTCCTTCAGTATCATTTGTTCAGTTAGTTGAATTTGGATCTAGACATCCTAAAAAAATTACATAGTTATAAAAATCAGAAAAAGTTATTGGAAGAAAAGAGACAATAATTTTAAAATCAAAATCAAAATGAAAACTAACCTTCGATGAGTTCACTTTCATGAATTTCCCATTTATTTATCATTTGAATTTCAAATGCATATCGATGGAATGAAAGATGTTTTAGCCAATTTATTGCAGATGGAATTCGATTCTAATCAACAAAGAAGCCACCAAAGCACATAGCTGGCCACATAATCATTGGAAGAACTTGTGATGAAATTGCAACCGTACCAAAGATGCATGGCAGTTACAAATGCAACAGCCACCGCAACATTTGATACAAAAATATTTACAAACATGAATATAAAAAATTGATCAGCTTGATCATCATGAGTTCCTAAAAAAGCGTTTAAAAATAATAATTTTCACAATAAAAATAGAAGCCCATACCAGCCATAAAGAAAACAATAATATGGTAAATAACTGGTACACAACTAAATAAGAATCCATTAATTGATAAGATTATATCTCCATGTGGACGACCAAGTCAATTCCAACAGCAACAGAAATTAATAAATTTGCCCAAGAGCTATTAAACAAAGTTTATCAAACATATTAAAAATTTGTGATGATGGTTGATGAATTGTTATAACAATTGTTTTTCCTTGTTTTGCAAGCTTTTCCAAAGCTTTTAAAACTTGTTTTGCCATAAATGCATCCTATAAAATGTCATAAAATCTTCTATAAAAAATAAAATTCTTACCAATCCAGAAATAGGTTCATCACAAAATAATATTGATGGATCTGTTAAAATTTCACAACCAAATGATAGACGCTTCTTTTCACCAAGTGAAATACTTTTTTCTTGCCGTTGTCCAATCTAAAATATATATATACACATATAATAACAATCACTAAACAAATTATCCAACATTTATATATATATGTTGTATAAATGTTGTTTAATGATTGTATAAGTTAAAAGCTTACCATTGTATTTTGGCATCCAACAAGATTCATTTGTGTAATAACTTCATCAACTGGAGCAATTATGCATCAGTAAAACGACGGCCCATTCGAAGTCTTGCAGAAAAGATTAAATGCTCACGGACGCGAACGGTTACAGTTCCCATAAAGATATCAGCTTGTTGAACACATTATGATGACAAACGTTGAAATTCTCCAATTGTTAATTGTTCACCATTTACCGTAACATCACCCGAAACTTCAAGAGATTTTTGATTTCGTTGTGTTAAAACATTTAAAAGTGTCGCCTTTCCTGCTCCAGATGCATCTATAATTGCTAAAATTTCACCAGGTTCTGCAACCCCGGATACTAAAATTTGTTTTAAAAGGAATTTTATTAAGTTAAAATGCATACTTTGATGTAATACTTCTCTTCTTGATGTTTCAAATTTTTGTTTCTTCCAAAATTTTGTTCGTTCAGAAAATTTTTGTTTTCCCATTATTGAAACAGAAACAATTAAATCTTTCCAAACTAAAACTTTTGCAGATTTTCCTGTTAGGGGCTGTCCAGATCTGACGTCGGGGAAAAGTCGCAATTTTTGAACCCCCCTACCCCCGAAATCGGATAGCGTCAGATTCAGGTAAAACCCCCCACCCCCCTGCGTCAGAAAAATCGTCAGATTCTTTAAAAATGTAATAAATACTAAGTTTTAAAAAATAAATCATCTATTATTCAAAAACTCTCAAATTTGAAGATTTTCAAAAACATTAATATAAGCATCAGGATCTTTTGAATCATCAATTACTGGCAAATCATCCACATCATTATTATTTACAGTTTCTTCAGTTTCTTCAGTTTCTTCATCAGTTTCTTTTTCTTCATCACTTTCCAAAAGAAAGTCATCCGATGCTTTACAAACTTGGCTTTTTTTATGAGATATCTTTGCTTTCTTTGTTGCAAAATATTTGCCACAATCTTCACATGTTCTTGATTTTAAATCTTTGTTAATTGATGGACAGAAGGAATCGAAAATAACATTTTCAGGAATTAAAGAGCTGCAAAGAAGTCGATTTGCAAGTGAACCATAATGTCCATTTTTATCAACAACGGGGCCTTAATTAAAAACATTTAAAAAATAATTAATAATCTTCAAAAATTACCAAAAAGAATTGTAGAAAATTTTCAATATTCCACAGAAATTGTTAAAAAGAAAATTAATTGCAAAACGTCAGATTAAAATACGTAAAAATGCACAACTGACAGTTTTTGCCGACGTCAGATTTCGGAAAAACCCCCCACCCCTGCCCGTCAGATTTCGTCAGATTTGGCCTATACCCCTCCCCCCCCCCCCCCCCCCCCCCCCCCAAAAACCCCGACGTCAGATCTGGACAGCCCCTTATCATACATGTTTGAGGCATATCTGGAACAATTGTTGTAATCTCTTCAGCCGTAACCATCATTTTACTTTCACTCATTTCATCTATAAAAAAAACGGATATATAAAATCCCCATACAAAAAGATAAAGACACTTACTTCGTTCAGAATGAAAAACAGTAGATTTAGGATTTCGAGCTGTTTTTGTTGAAAGGCTTCCATCATGTTGTGTATTCAATAAAAGTGGTGTACGTTCTTGAGACGTGATTAAATTTTTTTTGATGACGAAATTTTTCTTTTGTCAAAATTAAAAAACGCGCAGCAAAAATATATCTCAGAATAAATTTTTTTCAAATATGCAAATTTCATATTTTTTCCAGGTTCTTGGAAATTTGGTGTAATCAATTGCATCAATATAACTTCCGATATATCAAAGATGTATAAACTTTAAGATGTCCCATTAAAATGCGATAAAACAAATTATTATATTTAAAAAGAATAACAAAAAAAATTCATCAAAAAATGAAAGACATTTTAAAAAGATTAAAGTGACTTAAACTTATTATTCAACAATAATTAATGATTTTTCAGAATTATCATCAGCATCAGATGATGCAAGCAAAGGTGTTGAAGAAAGTTCAAGTTCTTGTGTTGAGGCATTTGATGCAAGGCTTTCTTCATCAACAATTTCAACTACAGATTTTGAGCTGCCTTCAGAATTTTTTTCAACATCTTGATCTTTAAACTTTTTATATCCAATCATTGATTGTTTATCTGGATTGCGTGAACGTTTTGGTCTAGGACTAAAAAATATATCAAATACAGTAGCTGTTTTTATAAAAAAGATATATAATACAAACCAATAACGATAATCAGGATATTGTTCTCTATGAAGTTCATGCAAACGTTTTTGTTCATCAAAATATGGCTTCTTTTCTTCATCACTCATTGCCCGCCATTTTAAACCTAAAAATCGACATTATTATTTTTACAAAGTTCAAACAAAAAGAAGACACTTACCTAATTCTTTTGAAACAATACTATTATGTTTTTCAGGAAATTCAAGAAGATGCTTTTTTCGTTCATCACGTGACCAAATCATAAATGCATTCATTGGACGTTTAATATGATTTGCAGGTTTCGGACTTCTACAACGTCGAGGTTGTTGTTGTTGTTGAGGATAAGCATTCTTTAATTGCTCATATGTAAGTCCAAGAGTTGGTTCTTGATGATTCATTATGATTTGTTCTGGATGAACAGTTGATGATGATGAAGCAGATGAAAGACGATGAGCTGAAAAAAACAAACAAAAAATTTGTATATAAGCATTTGTATATAAAAAAGTGTTGATTTACCATATGTTGGAAAAGGTGGGAATGAAAAAGGAAAACATGTTGCAACTGGAGGAGGAGAAAAAATGCCGCTGTCATCTGATGAACCTTCAGATCTGTAAAATGGATGATTAAAATGGCTATTATTATAAAAAATCTTACTTTTCTTGTTTTGTTGATAAATCTAATGGTGGAGATTCAGGAAGTTGAGGACTTGATGGAAGATTTACAGAAAATGGTGGATAATGTTGTGGAGGAACAAATGGATTAAAAGCAGGAAAGTGATTGAAGAAGAATGGATTTCCACCTAAAAAATTAATTATATTATTAATATTAATATGTAATAAAAAAAAAGCCGCTTACCAGGTGGAAATAAAAAGTTGAAAGAACCTGGCGGTGGTGGTTGAAGAGGTGGTGGTGGTGATGATAATGTTGTCGGGGAAGTTTTACCCCTTTCAATTTTTGGTGCCATTACCATTGGCTTTTGAAGAATTACATCATTTAATGCTGAAACGTCTGACATAGCGTTTTTCCTAAAAGAAATAAAGAAGTTAGAGTTCAAAGAAGGATAAAAAAAAAGATAAAAACACGAGTTTTTTTAAAACAAGTTAAAAATTGTTCTCGAAGCTATAAAAATGGATGACATATAATTTTTTTAAGTTAAAAAATGAACCCAAAAAATCGTCATACGTGCGCAGCAATGTGCGGCGCCAGTGTGAAAGACGCCACAATTTGATTGTTTTACAAAAAAAGAGACAACAAAAAAAAACAGCTAACAACAAACATTCATAAAAAATACGCGCATTAGAAAAAATATCATCTGATAAATTCTACAGGGTGGCCCAACATAATTCCCCTTCGAAAATTTTCGTAAGTTTTAAACAATGGAGAAACAAAGAGAAAAAACATGCGAAAATTTTCGAAGGGGAATTATGTTGGGCTGTTGGGCCACCCTGTAGTTAATTTCTGATCAGTTAATTTTATCTTTCAAACCATAATTCCCAACAAAGCATTTTGGTTTATAAAAAAAGGAAAAAAATGTGGCCCGAAAATTTCAATTTTTTTTACAAAATTAATCACAATTTTTAAAACAAAGACCATCTTCTCCTCTTTTTTCTTTTACCCCTCTTTTTATGAATAATAATTTTTTTCAAAGACTTCTTTTTCCTTTGTTAAAAAAGAAGGGAGGGAGAATTTTAGGGTCTCTCTATTTTTGACTGCTGTAAAAAGGTAAAAGTATCACATTTGAAAAATGCTAATATGTTATATAACATTTTCCTAATCGTGGTCTCTCTTTTTTTTCTTTCTTTCTCACTTTTAAATTAAACATTTGGGAGATAAAATGAAAAGAAAAATGTTTTGTCGGAAAAAAAAACTTTACCGACAAAACATTTTTCGGTAAAGTTTTTTTTGCCCTTTTTTGTTCTAAAAAAGAGAGACACGCGCAGGCATATAATTTTTTTTCTTTTGGCTTTTTTCTTTCGTTTCTATTTCTATTCTTCTTTTTTAACATTATCAAAAAACATTGTTTTTACTTTTTTATATTCTATTTTTTTTCCTAAACAATGATCAAAAAATTTTTTATATCAAAAGAGAGGGTAAGAGAAAAGAAAAAAATGTTTTTGATTTTTGCGATTTTTTGGGCAATTTAATTCCAAAGATTACTGTAGCAACGATAGCAACAAATTGTAGCAAGCCTGCTACTTTTTGTCTTTTTGAATTTGATTTTGACGGAGATAAACCTTGAAAATTTGTTAATACAATTCATTCATTTTTTCCATTTTTCTGTATATTTAACGTTTATAAAATTCATACTATAGCAAATGGAAAAGTAATGGAACTCATTATTGGATTTATTCTTGCTGCCGCCGCTCCTTGTAATAAAAATTACGGTATGCTCTTTGTAATAAATACCATAGAAAAGGACAAAATTTTTCATAGCATTTTTTTTTGATTCAATGCCATTGCTGATTTAACACGAAATCTGTTTCTTTTATAATAAACTTCTTTTTCTGATGAATCGAAACAAAATTGGACAATCAGTTTTTTAAAATTCAAAAACATTTTTTTTTGATTGCTGTTTCGAAAATTTTACATTTTCCATAGAAAATATATTTTTCACGACAATTTGCCATTGTTTAATATAAAAAAAGGTATTATATTTTCGAGTGTTGAACTTTGCTATCTTATTTGAAATATATTTTTCTATTTTTAGCTCTTATTTTCTCCATTATAAAAATTTGTTCAGCTTTATTAATATTTTTGCAATTAAAAGGTAAAAAGACTTTGTTAATTATCAACAATTTCCGTTTTGGAAAATCAAACTAAATACAAAAATTCATAAAAAAACTGAAAAATATTGTTTGCATTTTTTCTTCCGTTCTTTTTTATTTTTTAAAAAATGTGTGCTTTAAATAAACATTTCATTATTAAAAAAGAAGAAGCTCATTCTAACATGAAAACTACGTTCCACGAAATGGGCGGATAAAAAAATATATGTTTACTTTAATACAATTTTAAAAAAGTATTTAAACCTTACAAAAAAATTATGTTAAAATCATCTTTCAATTTCATATTAATTTTTTAACAACCTTTTCCTCTGAAATTGTAAAAATGAAATTCTTTGCTGCACTTTTCTTGGCTTTTTTTGTCATTGGTAAAACATAAATTGTAAAATAAAAGAAATAACTGTTATTTTAGGTTTCTTTGTTTCTGATGCTGCCCCACCATTGAATGCATGCACAGAAACATGCTTTAATGGGGGTTCAGTAACAGAATGTTGCCGGGCACATGGTTATCGATATGGTGGAAGATGCAGTGATGATGGAGTTAATGGAAAACGTGCATATTGCAATACATTTGGTAAATAAATATTTAAACAAACTGCATCAAAGTATTCTGATAATTTTATTGTCTTTTTTTATGCCATTTTTTAATCCTAGATTTAGAAAATTTTAAATATATAAATAAAGACAATTATCAGTAAAAAACTTTGGAGAAAAATTTTAAAATTTTGAATGACCTCGATGTGATATCTTCTTAAAAAAAGTCATAGAAACACAAACTAGGATATTTTGATTACGATGTCTCGGACTTT
Organism: Panagrolaimus sp. PS1159; assembly: GCA_963922195.1. Lineage (NCBI taxonomy): Eukaryota > Metazoa > Nematoda > Chromadorea > Rhabditida > Panagrolaimidae > Panagrolaimus > Panagrolaimus sp. PS1159. The sequence goes on from CAWUHW010000027.1 coordinate 754,107, forward strand.
TCGAAATCGAAATTTTTCGATTTCATAGGACCCGGGGTTCGAGCCCTGCTCGTGGTCTCATTATTGTAGAGAGAAACGTAAAGAAAGGCATTTATATAAAATTTTAAAACAAAAAAACAATAATTACTTAAGAATAGTAAAAAAACTAGAAAGTTTTTTCAAAACAACTTTTTCTGGTTGTGGTTTACAAAGATGTTTCACTTCACCAAGTTGAATAAAATCTTCATCATTTTCATCTTTAAAAATTTTTGCAACAATAATTTTTCTGTTTTTTGAATTTGAATCACATTGAAGACAGCAAAATTGTTTTTTAATTGAATCAAAATAATATCGATAGCAAAGTTTTTCTTTTTCAAGTGAAGAATAAATAAGTAAATGTTCCTTTGGCATTTTTGATGGACCTTTTTTGAGGGATTTAATAATTTTAAAATATGGTGCTTTAATAATTCTTGAATTTGGATCTTCAAATTTTATAAGATTACATTTGTGTTGAGTTTTTGAAAGTTCAACATATTCATTTTCTTTTTTATAATTGATTAGCCAAGCAGAAACGCAAGTAGCATGTTTGTGATGGCATTCATTACATATATATTTTTTTGTTGCTGATTTTCCAGGTTGTAAAGTATATTCATAGCAGAGAGTATTGTCCTCTAAATCAAAAATAGCCAGTTTTTCAACAATTTTTGATTTTCGATATCTTTTAATTATTTGATATCTTGGAGGTTTAAGAATTTGATTATTTTCATATTCACATGGATTATATTTGACAGGTTCACACAGATGTTTCTTATCTCTTACAGATACATATTCTTCTCCATTATCATCTTTTAAAATATATGCTGGAATATGCAAATTTTTTGGAGAACATTTTATACAAATTGGTAAATATCCATGTTCATATGAAAACTTGTAATAAAATTTGCATTCTTTATCAGTAAAAATAAATAAATATTTTCTTGTCTTCCCAGCAAAAGTACATTCAACATGTTTAAACATTGGCTTTTTAACAATTATATCATTTTTATATTTTTCTGGATTATATTCACGTAATTCACAAACATGTTCATTCTTGGATAACATTAAATATTCCAATCCATCCATATTTTTACAAATTTTTGCAAAAACTCTTTGTGATTTTGTAGTACATCCAATACACAAATAATATTTATTATCATTTTCCCAATAATATCCACGGCATAAATTTTTGTTTGTTGAATCAAAAATAAATAACTTTGAAGTTGAAATACCTTTTTGAGTGTATTTAATAATTTTATAATTTTGGCTTTCAATAATTCGCTTTGAAACATCTACAGTATATTTTGCTTCATCGTATTTTCGTAATTTACAAAAATGTTTTAGTGTTATTGATTGAAGTTTAACGAATTCTTTTCCATTTTTTTCAATAACATTTGCTTTCATACTACAACCACAGCAGATAAAACATTGTAAATTCTTCACATAATAATATTCAAAATGATAGCTTTTATCATCATTTGGAAAAATTAATAATCTTGGTTTTAATTTGTCTTTTCTTTCGGCCATTACTTTCTCAAAATATGGGATTTCATAAATTTGTTTCATCAATACAAAATCATTTTTTGGTTTTTTCCTGTAAAAAAAATTAGAAAAATTTTTTCTGTTAAAAACTTACTGTTTATCAGCTGAAGAATTTTTTTTATCAGCATTACTATCAACTCTACATCGTTTTCCATTATTAGCTCTAAAAACTTTTTTTGATAATAAAATTGAACTAAAAACCAACCGTAAAACAAGTTCATTTTTTTCATCCACAACAATTTCGTAAACATTTTTGACCAATTTTATTTTAATTTTTGCATCTCTTAAAAGTTTTTCAATATGTTTTCGAAATCGATAAAGACCATGTGCATCAATTTCCTAAAAGATTTATTTTTACTTAATAATTTTATTTAAAAGATTTACTTCTGCATTTTGAAGAATATCAAACATTTTCTTACAAATTTCTACACTTTGTAAAATAAAAACATAATTGTTTGAATCATTTGTAGAATTTAGTGCACATAAAATGTTCTAAAAATTATATGACAGTAATAAAGGGGGAGGGGATTTATCAAATCTTACTCTTGAATAAACAAACTTTCTTTTAAAGGATATTGCAAATTTTTTTATACCTAAAAGTTAACATTTTTACTGGTATGATTTTATCTTTTATTGATTTTTGTTAGTTTTAACTTTTTAAGATAAAAATTAAATTTTGGAAATGAATGAGACTATCAAAAATTCTGTGGGTAGCATTATAAATGCTATATATTTTAAGCAAAAAAATCTTACCTCGTTTTCTTGGAATTATATTTAATTTCTGTGTAATTTTATTAATAATAATTTTGCATTTTGTAAAATCAAGAACATTTCTATTTTTATCAATAATAATCAATTGTGGAGATAATCGAGGCTGAAAAGATAATGAATTATTACATTAATCCAAAACTAATATGAAACTAACCATTGTCAAATATCAAATCTGTTTGCAACAAAACTAAAATTGAATAGGCTGCAGTTCAATAAAAAACTGACCTCGTTGAAGAAAAAATAAGGATAAGAACTGTTTTTTTTTTATGCAAAGACAACAGTTGATTTATTTTGAGAAAAAACTGATAGCAATGTTTTTTTCTTTGACCATTTATTATCTTTACATCTTTTTTTTTGTTTTATGGCGCCAAAATCAGAGAAATACGTTAGAGGTAAAAAAAACAAATGTAATTTTTTTTCATATTGTTCTTTTGAGGCATCATGATGCATTTATTCCAAATTACAACAACATTTGATTTTTTTATACATTGAAAAATGACCCATTTTTCAAAAAATCTTTTATTCACCCTTTCAGTAAAAAAATGACATTATTAAAAACGGACAAAACATCAAAATATGTTTAACACGATAAATGGATTACAATTAGGGTTGCCGTCCCCCCCCCCCCCGTAAATCGAAAAAGTCGGGGACGGGGACGTCCCCGAAATGCAAAAATTTTCGGGGACGGGGAAAACGGGGATCCCCGTTCGGGGAACCCTGTTTTCTACAGGACGGGAGAAAGAAAAAATTTGGATATTTTGAAATTTGAAGATTCAAAAGTGATAAAAGTCGTTTATTATGTACAGTAATCATTAGTGGAGCGCTAATTGGATAACTTTTTAGTGATTTTTCCTTTATTATCGAAACTTTAATTTTTTCGGGGATGAAAATCTTTCGGGGACGGGGAGACGGGGATCCCCGAAAATCAAAAATCTTTCGGGGACGGGGAAAACGGGGATCCCCGTTCGGGGATCCCCGCGGGGAAATCGGGGAAACGAGGGGGGACGGCAACCCTAATTACAATAAATTTCGAAATATTTTATTAAGAAATATTAATTAGTTTAAAAACAGTTTTTAATAGAAACAAATTTACTTTTAACTATGCAAAATCAAATTTTAACATCTTTTACATGTACATTTTCCACCAGAACAAAACGAGCCACAATGACACCGCCATGCACCAGGCCATCCAGCACAAAGAAAATCGCCAGTCCAATTATTGCAGACCCATCTTTGAATTCGATGATGTTGGATATCTTCAGGATTTTTGTTATCTTTTTGATCAACGGCAAAATTCATGTCATCTAATGCAGCATCATTTTTAGAATTTTCAGGGTCACTTGTTTCTTTAATTGGATGAATAAAAACAGCTGGTTCAGGATTTTCAACACGTTTTGGAGGGTTATTGAGAATAGATGTAACAAGTTGAACACTAATAAAAAATACAATAACAACTAAAAACTTCATTTTTTTTACTTCCTCACTTTTTTCTATTTCAAAGTGTGATAAATCCATAAAAACTGCAAACATTTTATATTCAATTAAAAATAAAATGATATGCGATCAAAAAATATAATTCCATATTGATAACAATATTTGTTTAACTAAAAAAACTCTAAAATTGGAAAGTGCAAATAAAAAATGCAAACAACTTTAAATTTTTTTAATGATATCAATCTTTTAATTTTAAATGTTTGTGGTAAAATTAATTTTGAGTTATTTATAGTAACAACAAAAATTATTTTGTAAAATAGTTTTAAAAACGAGAGATGCTGAGTCAACTCCCGAAAAAAAAGAAAATCACAGCATACAATTTTATTATTATAATGAAACCCGTAATCATGTGAATAAGAGATTGGATGAAGGGTGGGGGAGGGGTCGGCAAACTGTCAAATTTTCTTTGATTTTTGCATAAAATTTTTAATCTTTGGTAATTTCTCGATATTGCCTTTTACCTTTAACAAACTGAGTTTTACAGCTAGATTATGAAGAGAAAAAAATAATTAATTTCCCTAAGTTGAGGTTTTGATTACTGCTTTTTATTTTCCAAAAACACCTGTTAAAATGTTTTTTTTTATTTATTTTAATTTAAAAAGCATTAATGTTTGACACTCTCAAACTGAAAAAAAACGCATTTCTTTTAAAAAAAAAGCTTACTCTTTTGATAAAAAAGAATCGTTTTGTGCAATTTTCAAAGCATGAATTGCACAAAAATTATTCTACCAACTGAATTTTCTATAAATTTTTATTATTATTTTTCATATTTTATGTTGGTTTTAAGTTTAGCAATTTCTCCTTTGCAGATTTATGTAATTTTAACAAAATCCCAAAATTTAAACAGTTTTAAATGGTTAATTTTGAATCATTCATTTTGGTGTTTGGTATTAGAAATCGCATTAGCAACTTTAAAGCCACTTTTTCTTCAACCCGCAACTGCAATGATTTCGCTTGGAATTTTTCGAAATCAAAGTTTTTACAATTCTTTAATAATCTTTTATATTGCATGTTTGATTCTTGTTACGAATAACATTTCTTTGGGTGCAACAGTATTCTATCGATATCTTTTAGTATTTCCTTCAAAATTTACAAATTGGTTAAATTTAAAAATTATTACTGCTGCAGCTATTATTGCTTTAATAATCGTATATATTTGCGTATCTAGCATGATGTACCAATTCATTTTACGCAGCCCAACAGAACTTTATAAAGCTGCAATTGAATATGATCCATGTTTGAAATATTTTATTCAAACCGAACCTGGATTCCTTTTCATTCCACATGAGCTGATTTTAACAGCTAAAACTTTTCTATTTTATCTTGGTGTAACTGCTATCATAATTTTTGTATTTACTGGAATTTTCTTTATTTTCAAAATAAATTCACATAAAAGTTCTAAAATGGCAAAACTTCAAAAATCATTAATTATCAGTGCCATTGTTCAACTTTCAATTACTTTGGCATTTTTGATTTTTCCAACTTTTTTATTAGTTATAATACTTACTTTTGAAATTTCAAATTTGGAAAATATTTTCTGTTTTGCATGTTGTATGTTAGCAATGCATTCATTTTTGGAATCTTTAGCAACATTGTATTTTGTACCTCCGTATCGAAATTACATCAGTCAATTATTTAAAAAAAAGTTTACAAATTCCAGAATTGTAAAAATTGTAAAATTATCTGCTGTATTGCCATCGGGTACTTAAATGTGACCCAAAAACGAGAAAAATTATTTTTACAAAAATTTTTAAAAATAAAAATGGTGAAAATTTTATTCAACTTGGTGAAGTGAAACATCTTTGTAAACCACAACCAGAAAAAGCTATTTCGAAAAAAACTTTCTAGTTTTTATACTATTCTTAAGTAATTTTTGTTTTTTTGTTTTAAAATTTTATATAAACTTGCTTTACTGATAAATGTCTTCATTTATATAATATAAAAAATCTAAATCTAGGACAAAAAAGACAATAAAATTATCAGAATACTTTTTTACATTTTGTTTTAATATTTATTTACCAAATGTATTGCAATATGCACGTTTTCCATTAACTCCATCATCACTGCATCTTCCACCATATCGATAACCATGTGCCCGGCAACATTCTGTTACTGAACCCCCATTAAAGCATGTTTCTGTGCATGCATTCAATGGTGGGGCAGCATCAGAAACAAAGAAACCTAAAATAAATTTTATTTCCATTATTCTACAATTTATGTTTTACCAATGACAAAAAAAAGCCAAGAAAAGTGCAGCAAAGAATTTCATTTTTACAATTTCAGAGGAAAAGGTTGTTAATAAAGTAATATTAATTTGAATGATGATTTTAACATAAATTTTTTGGAAGGTTTTTATACTTTTTTAAAATTGTATTAAAATAAACATATATTTTTTTATCCGCCCATTTCGTGGAACGTAGTTTTCATGTTTCGAATGAGCTTCTTCTTTTTTAATAATGAAATGTTTATTTAAAGTAGCTACGTGCGCAGCAATGTGCGACGCCAGTGTTCCCCTTCATTTTTTTCAGTCAAAAAAAAATGAAAGAGAGAGCTCCTTAGGTATACTGTAAAAAATGAAATTTTTTTTTTAAAATTTAATTTTTATCCACCTAGATGTAAAATTTTACGGAGATTCTAAAAATCCAACTTTTGACTATTACTTTAATACAAAAAATTAGAGAAAATCGGTTTTTTTGACCTGTATTCTGTCTTCCACCTTCTTCCTTTTTAAAACCAGGCCTATTCAACTCAGAATTTGTTTCTGCATCGAACAGTATATTTAAAATTATCGCACAAGGCCGCACCGCGAAATATGCGTCTATGGTCTAGTGGGAGAGGCGCTGCGCGACAGTTTACAGTCGTTTGGGTCACTGGTTCGAATCTAAACGACTGTAAAAATTTTTTTAAAAAAAACTGCATTTATTTTTGGATTCTCCATAGTCAAAAGCATATATGTACCAAAAATAAGCTTAATCGGAGATAAAAAATATTTTTGTGTTTTCCATGGGGTTTGAACCGGTGAAAAACAAATCTTTTTTTTGCTGCAAAAAATGTTGTTTTTCACAAACGACACTTTTTTTTGCAGCAGTTTGCAAACGCGACACGAAAATTTATATAAAGAAAATGTGTTCCCCGACTGAAAAAAAATTGTTTTTTCTGTTTTTTAACAGTAATATTAAGCAGTAATATTACTTTTTTTTACTCATTTCTTTTTTTCTTTCTATCAATATTTATACTGCGCATCTAATGATACCAAATTTATTGCATTTAGAGAACTTTGAAAAACCTGCGCACGTAGCTAATTTAAAGCACACATTTTTTAAAAAATAAAAAAGAACGGAAGAAAAAATGCAAACAATAATTTTCAATTTTTTATGAATTTTTGTATTTAGTTTGATTTTCCGAAACGGAAATTATGGATAATTAACAAAGTCTTTTTACATTTTAATTGCAAAAATATTAATAAAGCTGAACAAATTTTTACAATGGAAAAAATAAAAGCTAAAAACAGATAAATATATTTCAAATAAGATAATAAAGATCAACAACCCGAAAATATAACACCTTTTTTTAAATTAAACAATGGCAAATTTTTTAATGAAAAATATATTTTTATGGATAATGCAAATATTTTAAAATGCACTATTTGGATTAAATTAAACGGTTAGCAAAAGACAAAACAAATTAATTTTTCTGTGATGTTAAGGTCCTTAACTTTATGGAAAAAAAATTTTTACTTAACATTGTTAAAGGAATTATTTTTTGACTTTTTCAACTTCAGTCTCAGTTCAAACGTTAAGTTTTTGTAAATTTTTAAAAAAAATGTCATTTAAATTAGAAGAGTCGTCCATCCTTTCGTTAATTGTATTGCACAGTAAATTGAAATGAGTCTATCCTCAAAAATTTGTTGCAAACAAACTACAGACTACAAATTTGGCTCGTGTTTTTTTTAATATTCAGTTTTTGGTCTTCAGTTAAATTGCTCTTTCAAATATATTCGATAACTATTGAGTTTTACGTGTTTTATATTTTGTTTATAAATTATTATTAGTAAACTTTAACGTTAAACAAACATTTATTTTAGCTTTCAAACATGTCCGGAGGCGCTAAAGACAGATTAGCTATTTTTCCATCTCGAATGTAAAAAGCTTTTGTATTAGTAAAATAACTAAAATCTTTATAACTTTTTTTAGGGCTCAATCTGTTATGAAAACTCGATTAAAAGGTGCTCAGAAAGGTCATAGTTTGCTAAAGAAAAAAGCGGATGCTTTAAATTTGAGATTTCGAGATATTCTTAAGAAAATTGTCGAAGTATGTTTTTTTTGCTTGTTAAAACTTTAATGTTTATATTCTTTTATAGAATAAAGTTCTTATGGGAGAAGTAATGAAAGAAGCGGCATTTTCATTAGCTGAAGCAAAGTTTACTGCTGGAGATTTTTCACACACTGTTGTACAAAATGTTTCGCAAGCACAATATCGTGTTCGAATGAAGAAAGAAAATGTTGTTGGTAGGCTTTTTCCTTGTTGTACATGTGTATATTCTTTAACATTATTTTTTTCCAGGTGTATTCTTACCTCTTTTTGAAGCATACACTGATGGCCCAGATACATATGATTTAATTGGACTTGGAAAAGGTGGTTCAAATATTTCACGGTTAAAGAAAAATTATAGTAAAGCTATTGAACTTCTTGTTGAATTAGCAACACTTCAAACATGCTTTATTACACTTGATGAAGCAATCAAAATTACAAATCGTCGTGTAAATGCAATTGAACATGTTATTATTCCAAGGATTGAAAATACCCTGACTTATATCGTTACAGAACTTGATGAAATGGAACGTGAAGAATTTTTCCGGTAAGGATTTTGCTTTTTTTTAAATGTTTTTTTATCCAATGTGTTTTAGTATGAAAAAGATTCAAGCAAAGAAAAAGAAGGATCGTGCAGAAGCTGAAGCCCTTGCCGGTGAAGAAGCTCTGAATCAAGCAGCGCCACATGATGGTAAAGTAATACCAAATATCTTGGATAATGAAGATGATGTTCCTGTTTTATTTTAATTAATATAAGTAATGTTTTTTTTGTTTAATTATGATTGTTTTCTACTTTTGTACATATTTAAAAATTTTTTCTCGATTTGTTGCGAATCTGATAAATCATAAAATTACTGTATGTCTTTTTTAAATTTTTAAAAATTGGAAGTTTTTAATAAAAAAAATAGAAAAACGATTTTTATCAAATTTAGAATAAACTTTTATTGCTGTAATTATTAATTTTTGCCATTGATTTTTAAAAGAGAAAAAAATAAAAAGCATTTAAATTTTGGGATTAAAAGAAAGAAAAATCCACTCTGATTTGGATTTAATGCAAATTCATTAACATAGGCTTTTTCCTAAAAAGATCCATTTTTGTTTAAAAAATTCAGTCATGAGGATTCTAAAAACATAAATGCGAAAGAAAACTAAACTATAGCAAGAATATAGTATAAATTTACGATACTATTTTTGCAATTTTATTTGCGAAATTACACTTAAAGGGAGCGAACGGCTGGATACATTTTTCATTTTAACATTTTTTTTTTCGAAAAAGCATGAAACTGAAAATTAGGGTCTTTTTCTATTGTTTATTTGCCTGATAATCAGGTTCATGCCATTTTAAAAAAAATTTTAAAATAAAAAATGTATCATATCGTCCCCCAACCCTTTAATACAAGTTCTAAAGAGAAAATTTAAATAAATATAATAAATTTATCTTTAAGGTTGCAACATTAAAAAGTTTAAATGAAAAAAACGATAGCTTCAACTAAAAATCAACAAAATAGTATCGAACATTTATAAATGAATTCTCAAAAGAATATTAATATCCCTTGCATTTTTTTTATAACTGCCAGTTCTCTTTCTTTTTGTTTCTATTAAAGGGTCAAATAAACTTTTTTTCTTTTATTCAAGTGTGTAAACATTGACCATCTCAAAACTCGATTCTGATGTTTACTTTTTGTTTCTTTTCTATAACAGTTTTAAAATGGTATTAAAACCTGAATTTTGTCTTCTTTTTTTGCTCAAGGGCAAAAGATTCATCAAAAAAGATTTTCATTTATTGACCCTCATCATCATCTGCCGATATTTGTTGACCCTGTGCGGATCTCCCTTTTTGTGCCTTCAAAGTCTGGAACCGTTTTTTAGTCTGATTCATCCATTTTTTTGAAGGGAGAAAGAAGCGGATACTCATCTCTTCTTCTTTTTTTTCTTCATGTCTATTGTAAAAAACTCTGATTTGTTTATTTCAAATTTTTTTTTGAATAGTTATTAGAAAAGTAACACATGAATGCAGCTGTTAGTCCACCAAAGATTTTGTTAATAATCTTTTTTATTATTTCTTTTAAAGTTGATACTGTAATGGCGTGTTTTGGATCTGTGCAGAATCAGCTTGCAGCTTTAAGAAGTAAGTTAATTTTTTTAAATTAAATTAATTTTAAGTTCTTTGATTTTTAAAAGTTGTTAAAAAAATGATAGTAATTCAAAATATTAAAATTTTTAATTTTGTGTTACTATCACTTTTTTCTTACAACGAAAATTTCAACACTAATTAAAATTTTTTTAGAGCAGCTGGGTGGCGATATTGAAATTGATTTTTCTACTTTAAATCCTCTAATTAAATATCGTAAGTTTAAAAAACATTTTCTTGCCACGCAAAAAACAAGTTTAATTTAAGCAAGCATTTTTGGGCAATTTAAAATTTCATTTCCATGTGATCTCAATTGTAATAGCTTTGATGGACTTGGAACACCAATCTGTCGATGGAGGAATGAATGGACAACATGTTCAGAAATGGGAGATGAGCTAGATTGGATTCGAGCAAGAAATAGTTGGGGCAGGGAAGAAGGGTTAACAATATTTGGGACAGAAGAAACTGCAAGTAAGCTTTTTTTGGATTTCATATATCCCTTTTTAATGTATGCTTTTTAAGCACATTGTTATATCCTTGTTGGATCACAAAGTGCTTTACCACCGGAGAATGCTGCCTTGCTTGTATCGGACCCTGTGCAATGTCAAGAAGGTGATGGAAAATTAACATTTCGATTTTGGACTTCTCCAAAAACTGAAATAAAAGTTTGTATTCGAAAACCTGGATTAGGAAAATTTTATGATTGGTGTTCATGTCCCATAACAAAAGGGGATCCTGGACCTGTAGCTGTAATAATTCCAGGCTCAATTATGTACACTTTTGAAATTGTTATTGAAGCAAGTCATTTTGATTTTAATGCATTTGGAGTTCAAGGCGGTGTCGTTATTATCGATGATATTACATATGAGGCAACAGCAGTTTATAATTGTCGATATAGTAAGCCATAAAATTTTTTTCAAACAATTTCGTCATTCTCATTATTTAGTACCCCATGTTGATCCACCGATTCCAATCTCTGAAGAAACATGTGAAACAATTTACTGCACTTTTAGTGATGGAAAATGTATTGATCGAATTCGAAGTTCAGGGTGGAGGTTATCAGATGAACCAACAGGAAATTTGCATACGGGAATTCGAATGCTACAAGATAAAAGTTTTGCATATTCAAAGGGAGTTGGAACGAGGATATTAAAATTTGGAAAGTTTGAAATGGCAAGGCAGGGGTTGCTGGAATTTTGTTATTATGTTGCAATTAAAAATACAACTTTAAAAATTTATACTACAATCACCGGATATAATCGATCACTGTAAATTTTTGTGGAAAAGGTGTTTGAATGAAATAAAAAAATTTTTTAGAGCATTTCAATCCGAAGAAATCACTTTGAGACCACATTATTGGATTTGTCGGCAAATGGTTTTACATCAGGGTGGATATGATGAGGTAAGATTTTTATTTTGCCCCTGATGGGATTCGAACCGGAGACTTATCTCTTGTTGCATCAGCGCATTACACCACTTGACCATCGAACAAGCTTTTCCCAAACTCCTAAATTTAAAAAAAAAACACTTTCAGCTTGAATTCGTTGCTGAAGACATTCAATCCGGATATGCTTATATAGGACTTGATAGTATCAGACTTGTTGATCCACAAACTTATAAAGATATGTGCTCAGAACAGCTTGCTTCAGAATTCACTCCTGCCCCATCAGAAGAGGCCTTTGATTTTACAACAACTCCATCTTCACCTTTTAATATGCAAGAATCTGATAAAACTTCAGAATCTTCAGATGTCGAAGGATTTATTGAAGAAAAAAACACTGAAAATATAAGTGGATTAAGCAAAGCTGCTGGAAGTCCTGTGATAAAAATAAGAAAATTAAATATTAATCGAAAATCTGCTACTCCATTTCCTGAAAATTTTGATGAAACAACAACAACAATAACTTCAAAAGATCCATTTGGATTTAAACCGATAGCTGGAATTGCATATGGTAGAAAAAAGAGTTTTCAAAAATTGGAAGAATTACCAGAATTATTTTAATTTTTATAAAAATGTTGTTTTATGAGAAAAGGGTTGTTTAATTTATTTGTGTTGAAGAATAAAGTCATAAATTTCGATGCTTCAATCTAATCATTTTAAAATTATTTCTTTACATTGCTGTCAATAGAAGCTGATAATAATCATTGATCGATAAAAGGTGAAAACAAATCAAACAGAAAAATTGTTTTTAAATAACTTTATTTAAAAATTTTTTTAGAAGAGATTTATTGTATTCAAAAATTTTACAAAATTAAAAAAAAAATTTTTTTACAAAAAAATTGCAGTTTAAACTTTTTTAACAAATCGTATAACTTCACGTTTAATTTTATCTTTTGTATGAAGTCTCGGCTTTTCATCTAATTCTTCTTGGATGGGAGCAGATGGTGGCTCAGATTGAGTATTAGGTTCTTCAACGTGTGGAATAGTTTGAACTGGTTCAAGATCTTGTGGATGTGCTGCTTCATGTACAACTTCTTCCATTACTTCATTTACAGCTTTTGTTTTTAAATAATAGCTATATAATGTTGCCCCATATGCTACTGTCCAATCAGGATCTATAGTACAACGATGTTGAGAATTTGGAAACACTGATTTTAAAAGTTCCTTAATCACCAACATTCGACATCCCCCACCAACTTGTAAAACAAAATCAATATCATTTAATCCCAAATTAAGACTATTAATAGATTCCAAAATTTTAAATTTTATCCGTAGCAATAATCCTGCGGATAGCTTTTCAAAGTCATCTCTTTTTATAATAATTTGTTTATCAAAATTCGGATCAATATCACTTACATCCAACCATGCAGATTCTGCTGTTTGAAGATCATGTTTTATTTCTTGGCAGAGCAACATTAACTTATATCTTTTAAGTAATTTGGCATTATCAGAATCATTTATTAAATCAATTTGATATCCTTCTTTTAAAACTGCCAAAAAATGATTCATTAAAATTGTATCAAAATCTCTTCCACCTAAATATTGATCGCCACAACTTTTAAGAATATGCAAATTTCCATGTTCGATTTTAACGATACAGACATCCAAAGTTCCACCCCCAAGATCAAAAAGTAAAACAGTGGAATTTTCATGGATTTGTTGTTGACTTGCATATGTAAGACATGCGGCAATTGGTTCTGGTAAAATATTTATTGTTTCTAATCCAGCTAATTTTGCAGCTTCAATTGTAGCATTTATTTGTGTTTGATTAAATTCTGCCGGAACCGTTATAACAGCTTCAAAAACAAGTTGACCTTGAAAATTTTCAACTTCTTTTTTCATATGTTTTATTAAAACTGCAGTTATTTCTTCAGGACTTAAAAATATTTCGATATTTTCACAACCGATTGTTGCAATTTTTACTATTCCATTTTCTTCAAAAACTTTAAACGGCCAATTTGGATCAATTACAATTGAACCAAAAGATTTTCCAATTATTCTTTTAAAGGGAGCGGACGTTTTGATACAGTTTCGAAATCTTAGATTTTCGTGATTTTCAGGCAAACTGGGAGTCTTGAAACGAAAATGACCCTTTTTTACATTGTTTTTATCAAAAAAGATGCATTTTCGTTTCGAGACTCCCAGTTTGCCTGAAAATCACGAAAATCTAAGATTACGAAACTGTATCAAAACGTCCGCCTCCTTTAATATCAAAAACAGTGCATTTAAAATGATGTTTAATTCGGCTACAAACAATTTTGCCACATTTTGGTATTTTTTCTTCATATCTGATATATGAAGGTAATGGCCTATCAATGTTGTCAATTGCAACAACATTTATTCCATCATTTCGATTTACAGCAACACAACATCTCGTTGTACCAACATCCATTCCAACGGGATTTAAAGTTGGATCATAGTTTATTGGTGGTTTTATTTTTGGATAACTGTTGGAAAGTTCTATAAAAAATTAATTTATTAAAAAAAATTTTTTTATAAAACATACGATTTGAAAATGTTGTCAGCCTTTTTATTACATTTAAAAAATATTTGTCTTTTAGTTTTAAATGTTCAAATAATGATTTTTTTTGTCAAAAAAAACTATAAACACATTTTTGATGTTTTGCTTTGGTCTTTTATCAGTTTTTTCAATAACTTTTTTTTTTTTAATGTTTAATCAATTTTTATGACTCATCACAAAAAAATTTTTTTAAACTTTTGTATAAAATGTTTTTCTGAAAAACGAAGAGGTGTTTTTTAAAAGTAAAGAAGTACCTAGCGATTGTGCGTTTAAACTGAAAAAACAAACGAACGCGTTTGTTTGTTTTTTCAGTGCTAATTTGAGAACTTTTGATAATAGAAGTTTTTGAATTCGCTTTTCCATCGTTAGAATTGTAGCCTACCAAAATCAATTAAAATCAGGCTACAATTATCACAGCCGTCGATTAAATTATACAAATTCATTTTTTTTTAATTTCATCACATTCTTTTTTATCATTTCACATAGAAATGCAAATTAACTGTAACTCTTTGATGGGAAAGTTGTATATTCCCATATAATTTACATAGCATACACTACGAAAAATATATAAAAGGATATGAAGCCAAGAAAAATGCGACACTTCTTCTGCTTCTCAACATCCAGCTTCAGTCGTCTTCTCTCTTCTATATTATTTTGCTTGAACTCAATATGGCATGAAATACGTGAATCTTCAATGGTGGATTGATGGATATGTTGCCGTAAGTCTTTTTTTTTATCGTTGCGTGAAAGAGAATGATTATTTTTTTCATTTTTTTGGATAGTTTTTTTCGGGGAAATTGTATCCAATGTCCAACTACGTGTGATACTTGATAAGTACGTAATGAATACCAAAACCATCAAGGCCGGATCATTATTGCTGGGGCCTAGATCCGTGTCTCCCCTAGGCTGACATCTTCGGATTACGCCATAAGATGGCGGAGGGTCATATCAGAAAATTTTGTATTCACACGTAAATTAGACATTGGATACAATCTCTCTGAAAAAAACTATCCGAAAAAATGAAAAAAATCATCATTCTCTTTCACGCAACGATAAAAAAAAAGACTTACGGCAACATATCCATCAATCCACCATTGAAGATTCACGTATTTCATGCCATATTGAGTTCAAGCAAAATAATATAGAAGAGAGAAGACGACTGAAGTTGAATGTTGAGAAGCAGAAGAAGTGTCGCGCGCGCGCTTAAGTAACAACAAACAACAACAAAAAACAGCAAAAAGGCGCAAAAAAAATTAAAAAACAGCAAAAAAGAAAATTTAAAAAACAAAAACCAAAAAAAACTAAAACTAAAAAACATCAAAATCAAAACCAAAAAAAATCAAAACCAAAAAAAAAACCAAAAAAACCAAAATCAAAAAAAAAACAAAAATCAAAAGCAAAAAAATCCAAACCAAAATACAAAAATCAAAAAAACCAAAATCAAAATCAAAAAAAAAACCAAAAAAACCAAAATCAAAAAAAAACAAAAATCAAAACCCAAAAAAATCCAAAATCCAAACCAAAAAAACAAAAACCAAAAAAAACCAAAATCAAAATCAAAAAAAACCAAAAAAACCAAAATCAAAAAAAAACAAAAATCAAAACCAAAAAAATCCAAAATCCAAACCAAAAAAACAAAAACCAAAAAAAACCAAAATCAAAATCAAAAAAAACCAAAAAAACCAAAATCAAAAAAAAAAAAACAAAAACCAAAAAAAACTAAAACTAAAAAACATCAAAATCAAAACCAAAAAAAATCAAAACCAAAAAAAAACCAAAAAAACCAAAATCAAAAAAAAAACAAAAATCAAAAGCAAAAAAATCCAAACCAAAATACAAAAATCAAAAAAACCAAAATCAAAATCAAAAAAAACCAAAAAAACCAAAATCAAAAAAAAAAAAACAAAAAGCAAAAGCAAAAAAATCCAAACCAAAATACAAAAATCAAAAAAACCAAAATCAAAATCAAAAAAAAAAACCAAAAAAACCAAAATCAAAAAAAAACAAAAATCAAAACCCAAAAAAATCCAAAATCCAAACCAAAAAAAACCAAAATCAAAATCAAAAAAAACCAAAAAAACCAAAATCAAAAAAAAACAAAAATCAAAACCAAAAAAATCCAAAATCCAAACCAAAAAAACAAAAACCAAAAAAAACCAAAATCAAAATCAAAAAAAACCAAAAAAACCAAAATCAAAAAAAAAAAAACAAAAACCAAAAAAAACTAAAACTAAAAAACATCAAAATCAAAACCAAAAAAAATCAAAACCAAAAAAAAACCAAAAAAACCAAAATCAAAAAAAAAACAAAAATCAAAAGCAAAAAAATCCAAACCAAAATACAAAAATCAAAAAAACCAAAATCAAAATCAAAAAAAACCAAAAAAACCAAAATCAAAAAAAAACAAAAATCAAAACCAAAAAAATCCAAAATCCAAACCAAAAAAACAAAAACCAAAAAAAACCAAAATCAAAATCAAAAAAAACCAAAAAAACCAAAATCAAAAAAAAAAAACAAAAACCAAAAAAAACTAAAACTAAAAAACATCAAAATCAAAACCAAAAAAAATCAAAACCAAAAAAAAACCAAAAAAACCAAAATCAAAAAAAAAACAAAAATCAAAAGCAAAAAAATCCAAACCAAAATACAAAAATCAAAAAAACCAAAATCAAAATCAAAAAAAACCAAAAAAACCAAAATCAAAAAAAAAAAAACAAAAATCAAAACCAAAAAAATCCAAAATCCAAACCAAAAAAACAAAAACCAAAAAAAACCAAAATCAAAATCAAAAAAAAACCAAAAAAACCAAAATCAAAAAAAAAAACAAAAATCAAAACCAAAAAAATCCAAAATCCAAACCAAAAAAACAAAAATCAAAAAAAAAACAAAAATCAAAAGCAAAAAAATCCAAACCAAAATACAAAAATCAAAAAAACCAAAACCAAAATCAAAAAAAACCAAAAAAACCAAAATCAAAAAAAAACAAAAATCAAAACCAAAAAAATCCAAAATCCAAACCAAAAAAACAAAAACCAAAAAAAACCAAAATCAAAATAAAAAAAAACCAAAAAAACCAAAATCAAAAAAAAAACAAAAATCAAAACCAAAAAAATCCAAAATCCAAACCAAAAAAACAAAAATCAAAAAAGCGGCAAAAAACCTTTTTTTAAATTAAAATTGAAAAAAGGGGGCGTAAAGTAAAAAAGTGCCGAAAAAATAAATTTAGTTTGACGCCGATTTTTAAAAAAATTAAATTATTTATTGATGTTTGCTTTTTGAAAAAAAGTTTTCAAATTTAATTTACAAATGGGCAAATTTTACTGTAACAAAAACAAATAATTCATAACAAAAATGCATAATTAAATTTGCAAAAACGCATAAACTCAAAAACACTACAAAAAAAACAAAAATAGCGGTTTTTATTAAATTTAGTTTTTTGTCTTGTTGAAAAATATATAGGTAACAAGAGGAAGCAGAAAACGACTTTTTTTAAAGTGCCGTTTTTTGAATTTCAGTTTTTTCCGAGGAAAGGCGTTGCTTGTTATATATCAAACAAAGAAAAGAAATTTATAGATTATTTTGTCTGATTATTTTCATGAAATTTTTTTATTTGCAATTCATTGGTTTTTTATTATTATTAAAACCTGTTTCTGTTAGATGTCAAAATGAAACGCAAATTTGGAAAAAAGTTTCGAGTTTGCTTTCAAACTTTTCTACTGGTAAGTTTTTTTTTGAATATTAATGGTACCTTGGTCGCCAGAGCAGCAGGGGGGATAAGGGAAAACCCGCTTTTTCGAAATTTTTTGAATTCTGAAAACTGTTAATATTGCTTTTTCTATTTAAAGGAACAAGCTTTAGACACAAACATTGATATAAAAGGCACTGACACAGATAATGTTGCAGATTATATCAAAAACTGGAAGAATAAACTTAATGCCATATCTGCTGGTAAGAGATAACATTTTCATTAATATCATTTATTAATAGTACTTGAATTTAAGCAAATGGAGATTGTTTGGTTACTTCTGACAGCGATGGGCAAGCGTTTTGTTTTTATACAAAAAAAAATCTTTTAAAATAAATAAAATATTTTTAGCATTCGCCAATATCCAAGTTTATTTACTGATATGCATGGGGATAAAAGATCACAAGGTTGTGAATTATGCGAAGGTAATAATTAGTTTGAACAATTGATTTTATATGTAGTTTATATATTTAGGGGGAGATGGATATCCCTACAAATTTAGATGCAAAAATGGAGTATGGGAAAAAGTTATGTGTGATAATGGCACATTTTGTACTGAAATGGGACGATGTCAGGCTGAATGTCAACCATGTGATTCGGTTTTTGAATAAAAATTTTTAGATTTTGAGTTGAAAATTGGTGTAAAAGCGAGCGTCTACCTTCATACAAAATGGTTTGAACCGATGTTTTCTTAGCACGAAAAAATTTACCTAAAAATGAAAATACGTTTATGAAGCAGAAAAAATTAGAACATTTTTCATTCTAATTTTTTCGTTTTGAGAAAAAATGTCAAAATCATTTTTATGAAAGTTGACATTCCCTTTAATTTTAAAGTGTTTCTTTTGTTTTATATTTACATATCTCAAATCTTTAGATATTGGCCAATTAATTGAAGTAAACTGTTCAAAATATTTAAAGCCTAATGAAGATTGGCCAATAACTGAATGGGATATTTTATTGTTGAGTGTATACGTTTTAGAAGAACGACAAATGTTTGATCGTGACGTTTTTAAAATTGATTTTTTTATTCAAATGCCAATTTATATTTTATCTTATATCCCTATGATTATCGTTCTGATATTTTCTTTTTTTAAAAATGCAAGTTATTATTTTTCTTTCAAATTTTATAAAATTTCTCAATTTCAGATTCCATTTACATTAAGAATTTTTGCAATAAATTCTGTAATTTTAAATGGAATTTGTCTTACAATTTCACTGTTGAAATTAATTTGTGATAAAATTTGGATAACCGCAGCTCTACAAGCTTATCAAGATTTAAATGTTAAAGCATCGTGTCTTTCAACGAATTATGTGACATGGCATGAAGCAACTGATTGTAAATTTGAATTTTTGCATTTATAAAAAAAATTAATTTTCAGCAATTCCAAATTTGCTGTCAAATTTTGATTCATACTTAAAAACTGCTTTTCAATGGTCCGTATATTCGACATCTCTTTCATTTTTCTTTTTAAGACTAACAAGTTATTTGGCATGTGTGAAACCAATGTTGTTTAATAAAATAGTAAATGATCGAAATTCATTAATATCTGTTATTTGTTCAGGTAAATATTGAATATGATGTGTATAATTAAAGGAGCCACAAATTATGTGCTTTTAAGCTTAAAAGTGCTGATACAGTGTCTGATATAATTCTTTGTCTGATTAAGATCATGATCGATTCTTGCAACATGCGCAAACAAAGAAAAAATGCTTTTTTTAATGTTTTCATTTTCCCTTTGTTAGCGCATGTTGCCCGCACTGACCGTGATCATGATTAGAGCAAAGATTTTATTCAGACGTTGAAGGTACCTATTTAATTAAATCCCAAATTTCAGATATTTTTCCCCTTCCTGTTCTATTTTGTTTGCAGTATTATGTTTTTAATCAAGGAATAAAATCTTATTTGATTATTGAAATTATTTTTGAAGGAATTATATTCTTTTTTGAAATCACAGCTACTTTATTTGCATTTATCGCATATGTTCGAATTCATTACAAACTTGTTAGTTTTAAAAAAAAAACATTTTGTTCTTAATTCATAATCTTTTTTAGAAGTCATTACTTTCGGATAAATCTGATATCAATGCACTTGGAGCTGCAGTATTACAATCAATTTGTCCAAATATTATTTTATTTATATTCTTTATTTATGATTTGCATAATTGGTATTTACCAATTTATAAGGAAAAAGTTGATGCTCGAATTAATGAAGCTTTTGGAAATTATAATACAGAGTAAAAATTTTAATGATTAAAAAAGGAATAATTCTTGAAATTTTACAGTGATGACTATTACTACACTTTTCTAAAAACTTTTAAAATTTTAATGGAATTTGCAAAAACATATGTAACAATGTTAAAACCTTTTATGGAATCAATTTTAATACTTATATTAATGCCACCATTTCGACATGAAATTCTCTTTCTCATTCGAAAACTTCCATGGTTTAAGAAAGATGAAGTACAACAAATATCTCAAACTTCCGTCAATGGAATCATAATTGCCCTAAGATAAAGAGAAAAATAATTTTCTTTGTTGCAAATAATGTTTTCCGGTTTACCTTTGCTAAATTTGTTTAATATCATTAATAAATTTGTAAAATGTGTCAAAAAATTTCTTAATGCCCAAAAACTTCAACTCTTTTACCAATAAAACAATCAATAAAAATGAAAATGTAAAAAAATGAAAAGATCCTTTCTTTTTAGGTTTTTTCTTCACACGAAAAATTTGTAATAGGAATTTTTGTTCTTTTTTGGTTACGGTAAGCCTACCATCACATGCAGAAAAAAATTCTGTATCAGATAAGCACAATACCAAATCCGGAGGTTTCCGGATGTAATGTAACCTCATGAAAAAAACGTAAAAAAATACGGTTTTCTCCCATATTTTTCATTTTTTTGCAGGAAAATGATATTCAGAAGTTGGATTTTTGGAATCTCCGTATTTTTTCACATATAATAAGATAATAATCGAAATTTAAAAAAAAAGTATAAATTTCTACAGTATACCTCACTTGCATTTTCATTTGATAAAAAAAAATGAAAGGGAACACTGGCGTCGCACATTGCTGCGCACGTTTCTACCAAAATGTAAAAAAAGTTTGCTGAAACTTTTATTTTTTTTTTCAATAATTTGCATGAGGTTTACCTTTGTTTTCTGTCTCAAAAATCCAATAAAACTAAATAAAACCATCTCTTTTCATTCATTTCTCTCTCTTTTTTGCTTTACCGAAACGTCGTTGATTTGCTGCTGAACGTTGAACAAGGAATGAAGGAACTTTTTTTGTTGCTGCTAATTTTTGCTGGAACTGCTTCAGCAATACCCGAATATCATGGTGATCGAAGATTTTGGACTATTGTTGATTCTGATAATAGAACGTAAGCCTTTTTTGTTTTATAATTTTTAAAGGTGTATAATTTTAGTAATGTTGCGCTGCATATTTTGAATGAACCGGTCAATCTTATATTTCCTAAAAATATAACAATTGCTCAACTTTTATTGGATATGAAACTGCTTTCTCCATCTGAAAATGTTCAATGCCAAGATACAACAAATACCTTGAAGTTTAAGCTTGCATTTGTTGGTGATGAAAAGTATATTCGTGGTGAAATAAATGTTGAAATGGTAAATGT
This sequence comes from Panagrolaimus sp. PS1159, assembly GCA_963922195.1. Classification (NCBI taxonomy): domain Eukaryota; kingdom Metazoa; phylum Nematoda; class Chromadorea; order Rhabditida; family Panagrolaimidae; genus Panagrolaimus; species Panagrolaimus sp. PS1159. The sequence goes on from CAWUHW010000027.1 coordinate 775,710, forward strand.
TATTACAAAAGTAATGATGTTGATGTATGAAAAGTGTTTTGGTATGTTTAATGAAACTCCATTGTAATGTTTTAATAAAAGTACGATTATATAGGTACCGAAAGGATTTATTATGTTACTGGAATAATCGAAGGTTCTGAATTACCATTGGAAAGTACCGGTCGGGTCTGCTTTAAGGATGCTGATCCTTTTCATCAATATGGTACTGATACAGCAAATAATGCTATGGAATTGCAAGTTAATCTTGGTGCATTTGAATGTCAAGCTTTTTTGATTTTGGTAAACTATTTTTTATTGCACAAATTATTTTACTTTCATTTTTAGCCCAAATATATGAGAGTTGAAGATGCTCCATTACCAAAAGCTGAAGTAAATCCAATCAATAGTACTTTTGCTGAAAAAGGTGAAGAATATTGGTGGAAAAAAGAAGCACATGAATGGCTTCCTTCTGCGGTATCATTTGTTGAAAAGGGTGTCAGAATCAATATCTTGAATTCATCCAAAGCAACTCCAATATTTCTTCGTATTGGCAATAATTCAGCTATTCCAGCATTCAAGTTCGCATTTCCTCCATCATGTGGCAGATTTAAAACTGAATTATACCTCAATTTCAAAGATGAACCTGGGTGTAAAATTGGTATTGAAATAACTCAAGATGGCTTCAAATTTTCGACAAAAGGTGCTGCAGCAAAGGAAATCAAAGATGCTTCAAAATCTCCAACATTGGTCTTTCATGAAACTAAAGATTTGGTTTATGTCAAAGTTAAAGATCCATTATTTGTTTATGCATTTGATACATGTACAATGGCAAAAAGTGCAAGTGATCAATTGGTTGTTCAAATTGCTCCAGAAGAAGGTGGTCAATGTGATTCTGCTGATGTAACTCTTAACCAAAAAGATGTTGAAAAACCCATTGATGTTTTGATTGATCGTGCAAAAATTGTTGAACCAAATATAACAATATCAACAAATGGAACAGAAAATACAACAATTGCTGCTGTTGTTACCACTCCAGAATCTTCAGATGCCGGATTTCAATGGTGGTGGGTTGTTGCTCCATTATTTGGGTAAGTTATTTGTTTGGTGGAATATCTTGTAACATACTATCTTTTTAGAATTCTTATTTTGGTTGCTACAATTGTCATTACATACGCTTGTATTCTTCAAAGAAGAAATCAAAAGCAAAAGCCAAAACGTCTACCTCGTTCTATTTTAAATCATGATAAAGAAGATCCACCACAATCCCCTGGTGTTAAAACTGCAATTCCTGCTGAATCACCAAAAAAGAAGAAAAAGAATAAGAAGAGGAAGGATGGTGAATTAGATGAAAGCAGTAAAGTCAGCAAGATAGGGAAAAAAGAAAAACCTCAACTTCCAAAATCAAAGCCATCTGAACATGAAAAAGTTAATCTTTATGAACCACTTCCACCACCAATAATACAGAAACAGCAACGAAAACCTGGTTTTTCTGCAATTCTAAGAACAGATCGAACTCAAACTGAACCAACAAATGAAAATGATCCAACATTTGAAACTGGTCCAACACAAGATGATTCACAACGAACAATACCTGGAACTGTAGAAAAAGCAAAGCCACGTCCAAAACTCAAATATCGTTCAATGTATGGTGCTGGTGGATTTGGACAAATGGATAAAGCATTTGATTATCATTTAAATGAAGGTTCAGAATATGCACCCACAATCAATTTTGATGCTGTTAAAACCGGTTCAACTCCAGAATTGCTACGATTTGATAATTTTTGGTCATGTATTGAATCTTTGTCAATTCCAAAACGATATTCACCAATTTATGTCGCTTCAAAGGTTCCTGCAAAGAATATTTTTTTATGATTCGTGATTGTGTTGCGGAAGAATCAAAATATTCTGCATTTCGAACACTTGCAAATCGAATGCTTGAACCTTTGAAACCTGATACAAATGCTGATGCTGAAAAGAAATCTCGTTCTGAAAAATCAACAACTATTGATGGTGATAAAAAATGTTTTGTGCTTAGAATTTTTATTCTTTCATATGAGCCTTTAACAATGGAAATTCATTGTGTAAGTTTTTTTTTGTAGTTGTATTAGTGATGCTTTTCTACAGCTCAGGATTTGTCTTTCATTTACTAAATATTTTTAGCGTGGCCAATGTCCTCTTTTTCTATTTGATATCTTTGAATGTGAAAAATGTTCTGATATTGCACAACGTCTTCCAAAGAATGCTTGGTTGAATTGTAAGTTTTCTTTTTTTATTTATATGGTTTCTGTGCTTTAAATTCTGTTTTAGCTCAAGCAACTTGCCGTGAAGATTGGAATACTTTTGTTTGTCGTGTAAAACGTACACCATTGAATACACATCAATTCCTATCTTATAATGGACCTGAAAAGCCAAAAAATTCGTATGTTTTTATATTTTTCAACAAATATTATTTGTAATCTTTTTTAGTGATGAAGTTAATCATGTAATGGTTATTCGTGGAAATAAAAAACCATTCAAACTTCGTGATTGTATTCGTGGCTGCACATTCTCTGATAAATCACATGCAAATAATTTTACAATTGAAAGTGACCTTCAAGATGGTGGTGATGATCCAACTCTTCAAACTCAAATTACTCAACCATCATCATAAGAATTGAAAAAGCTAAAGATGAATTATTATTTTTTTGATATGTCTTTATTCTGTTTTAAATATACAACAAATATGTTTTTTTTTAAATAAATTTTTTTTATAAATTTTTTTTACAAGAATTTGATTCCCTTTTCAAGAATTAGTTGTTCCTTGATTTGGTGAAATTACAAATATTTGTGATACATTTCCACCGAAAAAATAAAAATTTTTGTATTCTTTTCGTGTTGTTCGACTAAAAAAGATTTTGTAAAAATCGATATTTCAAAGAAACAAAAACCTAAGCAACATTAACGATACACTTCCAGCTCCAGCAAAAACAATATTCATTAATGGTAATGCATCAACCAATAAAACAGTCATTTGTACATTTTCTGCAAACATTGGCCGGCCAATTGTGTAACAAGTTCGAAAAAGTTGTGCAATAAAATAAAATACGGAAACAACTAAAATTTGAAAAATTTAATTTACGCGAAATTTTTCAAAAGTGAATGAATGGGGTTCTGTGAAATCGAAATTCATATGAACAAAATCAAAATATCAAAATTACTAAATTTTTTTTGCAGGAAATCGAAATACCGAAACTATTTATACATCGAAAATTTCAAGTTTTGGTTCGACTTTTTCGAAATCGAAATTTTTTTTAAATTTTTTAAAAAAAATTTGTTGGATTTTAAATTTTGAAAAATACGATTTCGATTACGGATAAAAGAGTCCGCATCGAAATCGAAATATTAAAATTACATTTTTACCCGAAATCAAAGTGTCAAAATTCTGATATTGGGGAAAAATGTAATTTTGACATTTCGATTTCGAATTTTTTTTAAAAACTTTTATAAAAAATTAGTTAATTAGTAAAAGAAAAATTTTTTTATTTTTAATTACTGAAGAAAAACCTACACAATAAATCTTTTTCATTTCTGTTATTTGGATTATTATTAGCATTTGAAGGCAATTTAATTAAAGATAAAAAATTTAGAATTGCTTCAATGAAAGTTGTTGAAACATAAATTACTGCAGAAATAATAAAAGTTATTGACATTAAATTGGCATCTGTTAAAGTAACAACTACAGTGCCATTTGCAGTAAATTTAAATTCTCCAGGTTGATGCAATCGATAACAAATTGGCAAAAATGGTAAAATAATTAAAAGTGAAATATACCATTGATTTTTCCAAAAACTGTGATATTTAAATGGAAACCATAAAAGTGTGAAACGATTTAGAGCCATAAATAAATGTCCAATAAATTGTACACAAATAAAATATGATGAAATGTGATAAAAAATGGATGCAAAAAAACCATTGTTTTTGTAAAAATCTGTGGCAATTCCGGATTGTGGGACTCTGATTGAAAGCATATACTATAATGATCATATATGAAAATTTAAAAAAAATAATCAAAAAACGTGCATTTCGTTACAATGGAATAAAGAGTTGAATGAAATTGAAGACACTTTGCCAAAAATGATGTTTTAGGGCACTTATAAAAGCGTTTTCTCCATTGAATGTTGGCAAAGTGTCTTCATTTTCATTCAATTTTTCTTTTTTCCTTTCAACACATCGAAACGAATGTTCTTTTTTTTGATCTGATGTCTGGCAAAGTGCTTTTGTTGGCATTGAAAAAACCGCCAAATTTGAAAATCTTTTGCTAAAAATTTTTTACGTTTTTCTCGGATAAAAAAATTTTTTACGAAATTTTACGAAAAAAACGAACTTACAGGGTGGTTAAAAATCCGATAACCACCCTATAAGTTCATTTTTTACGTAAAGTTTTGTAAAAAAATTTTTTTATCGGAGAAAAACGTAAAAATTTTTAGCAAACAATTTTTAAATTTGGCGGTTTTTTCAATGCCAACAAAAGCACTTTGCCAGACATCAGATCAAAAAAAAGAACAATTTATTCACTTTCAATTCGATGTGTCAACTTTCTTGTGTGTTTTTTGCGAATTCGTTTGTAACAAATTATAAAAACTTTAACCTACCGAAGCGCAGCATGCCAAATCTGCAATAAGCACAACCCTAAAAATACTATAAAATGGACCTTTAAAAGATGTTTTTCTTTTAAACAATAACAATAAAAACATTGATAAATGAAATGTATAAAATATTACTTCTAAAACATAAATAAAAATTGTATAAAAATGCAATACCATTTTTACTTTTAAAAAGAATAAAAAAGCGAAAATGTTGCTTTTATATTTGTAATGAAACTTTTCAAGCGAAAATTAAACTTCAAAGTTGCTACAAAATTTAATTGCCTAAATTATTTATCTTCTAAAATAATTAATTATTTATTAAAACAAATATTTATTTCTAAAGTCATTAAAATAATTATTTACTGTTAAAATTAATTTCCACATGAAGTGCTAAAAATATTGAAAGGAGGCGGACCCTTTGATCCATTTTTAAAAAAAAAGGATTTCGAAATATTTCTTTTTTTTCCAAACCATCGATATTCGTGATCAGGGTGACTCTTGAAACAAAAATGCAGCTTCCATTGTTTTTATTTTTTTAACAAAGGAAATATTTTTTCGTTTCAAGAGTTACCTTGATCACGAATATCGAAGGGTTGGAAAAAAAAAGAAATATTTCGAAATCCTTTTTTTTAAAAAATGGATCAAAGGGTCCGCCTCCTTGAAATACCAAAAAAAATCGATAATAGCAAAGTTCTTTTAACACGCGTTTTAAAAAATGCCAGCTGTGTACCAAAATAAGCAAATCATACTTGGTATTTTGTCACATACTTTTATATAATCTGTGAAAAAAAGAGTTGACGTATTCTACAAAATTTTGAATGAAAGCGAAAAATATAATGATCAAAAAATGAAAAGAAAAATCTAGCAATTTTTTGCAATGATTAAAGCAAAGATTTCAACTGATAAAAATATAAATGTGTGACAAAACATTTTAAGCCAGATTAAAGTTTCAATGTGCAAAAAACATGTTTATCAAAGCCTTAAAATTTTGCACATTTACCGCTTTTAACATAAATTACATTCATTTGTCTCTAAAAATAATCATAAGAAAAAAATTATGCTTTCTGATTGTATTCCCTTTATTCTTGGAATTTGTCTCTATAACTGTGATACAAAGAATGAAATATTTATGAATTTACGGACAGATGCTTTCTTTGAAACAAATAATTATGCAAAACCATAGAAAAAAGATATCGATAAGTGCAATATTACTTTTACTTTTGATAATCCTGATAAAGTAAGTTTAAGTTTTTATAATAGAAGCATGTCGTTGATTTTTTTAGGAAGTTCAAATAATTGTAGTTAAAACAGAATTATTTTATGATGAAAAAAGTGCACTTTTCCTAAACCGTACAACTTGGAATGCATATTATACTAAAACATATTCCTTCAAAGATCACTATCCTAAAAATGGGAAGTTCCATATACATTTTATGCACAATTTGGATATATCGCTTTTGAGCCAAAAGAAACTCCAAAATGTATGGTTGAAACAAAAACCCCAATGTTTATATACAATGAATATGAAATGATTTTTATTCAATCTGATTTCTTGTATCTAAATATTCCATCAGATTCATGTCACTGGAAATTTGAAACTGATGAAACTTACGGATTTAAAATTATGATGAAATATTATGAGCCAACGTTAATTTCATCATTACAAATAAAAAATTCGACAGACATTTTTATCAAGTAAGAAAAAAATTGTTCATAACAGATTTTATCTAAGGATTGACAACGTATGGCTACGGTCCTGGGTTTGGCCCTTGATGTAGAAATTTTCGAGTTATTGCCAAAAACCGCAAAAATTGCAAAAATCGATAATTCAAACATTACATTTAATTAATTTTGTAATAAACTACAAATAGTAATTTATAATATAAAAAATTTTTTGAGGCTAAAATGTAATAAGTGTAAGCATATTTGTACTCAGCTCGACGAGACGCGTTGATTGATACCACTTTTAAACATTCTCCATTCGGGACCAGTTTTGGGCTTCATGAGTTACTGTAGCCTAAAATTCTTTAAAACTTCGGTGTTTTCTAATTAAAGAATACATATTCAAATTTTTAGACATAAAGCTTAGAGTTTTTTTTCTGTGCCATTATCGTTTTCTAAAGATTCATTTTCTCATAAAACGCGTTTTAATTGACAATCCCTACCAATTTATGCACAATTTACGCACGAAACAACCACTGTAAAACTTTTTTCTCCAAGTATTTATCAAAATCTCATGAGCTTTTTATCACTTTTTCAGAATTGTCCATAAGCTACATTTCACTAATACCGAATTAATTTTAGCAAAAGAAGTGCAAAAATTCAACATGCGTATTATAATTCTGATAATTATCTTCAAATTGATGTTTACAAAAGTGAAAATGTGTCTTTACGAGCTTTTGAAGCTACTATTACTGTCGTTAAAAAAATCAAAAAACAAACAAACAAATGTTGTATTAATGATGGAGACCCAAATTTTATAATATGGGACATTAATACGTTTCCGTTTAATATTTATTGCTCATATCTTTTGAAAATCTCAAATAAAAATATCGAATATGATGTAAATGTTGCAAATTTTCCTCTTGAAAGAAATGCTGATTTTCTAAGATATACTTTTGAAGAAGTTGCTGGACTTAATACTACCGTTTATGTTGATGGAAATATAGGAAATATTACATGGTTTACATTATTGGGTTATCAAAATGGATCAGAAAGGCGCTATTTTTGGGAATATGAACTTGATGGAAGTTATCCATCTTTCGGTAATCAAGTGACTTTCGAAAAAATAAGTAAGTTTTTTATGGTTGTCTTTTAAAGATGGACAAGGACTTCGGACGTTTCCAACAGCTGGATCCGGACCGGGCCATGGGTATAGAACAGAATTGTAATGTTTCAGGGTTAAAAAAATATTTCAAAAATAAGAAATCGAGGAAAATTTGAGAATCTGTGTCCCTCTTTGTCCTTAATCATATTTGTTGATCTTATTGTTGAATCAAAAACTTTGAAATTTTGGCACAGTCTCCAATATGCAAGCTTTTCTTAATTCTTTTTTCAGCATGCCAATGTATCGGAGAATCTATTCCTTGCACCACTAATAGCGATAATCATCAACCTACAGGAATCATGTATCGCAATAGTTCTCGCTACTGTGGCAACTTAAATTGTAATTTTACGGTGTGTCTGAAAAAAAAATTGATTTGCGAAGGCGTTTTTTGGTTTTGTAAATTTTTATTTCTTGTTACATTTTAGATTGAACCATGTTCGCCAAAAAACCAAAAAGATTTTTCGAATGTTACAATTCTTCATTTAATTATTAAAAGGGTACATTATAACCTTACAACACAATTCGAAGGAAATGTGGATATTTTTACAATTTATTCTGATGGCGTTGTAGTATTACATTTAGAATTGGATACTTTTAATAACCATGAAAACGATTATATTTTATTTTTAAATAATTCCAAGACAAACGTTTTTAAAGCTATCACATATCCATCATGGATATCAAAAGGATTAACATTAGAAACTGCTAGAATTGAAAGTAAATTTTTTTACACTGATTCCGATTTAAGGAGTTGCATTCTAATCAATATAAAAATCTCAAATTATTTTTTTAGACCCTCCAGTTGTTTATAATGCAAATTTATCCACAAATGAATCTTTTATTGTTGTCGATACTGGCTTGTACTATTTGAATGTAATAAAAGTTAAAAATTTTGTGGTAAATTTTTTTCAAGTTTATCCAAAAAAAAAAGTTATTTTAGAAAAATGAAAAAATTATTATACAAAGTAATACTGCACATGGAATACGACTTTTTGAGAATGAACAACTTCAATTAAGTTATGATAGCAGAATGTGGTAAGTTAAAGAGGAAAGCGAGACAAGCCTACTTTTTCATTAAAAAGTATTTATAACAATTTTATAGTTTTGGAAGTTTGCAACCGTATAACTGTAATTTAACAACCAAAGAATTTGCCATTTATGTTCCTTCCATGTATCTTCCATTTCCAATTTTGTTTATTCATTCATCAAATTATTATCAGAAGGGTTGTGTGTTTAAACAAAATACATTTGTTATAAAACATGCTTCTCATTTTCCTATATCAGTTATTGCAAATTCTGAGGATGCTTGTATTGCAAGACTTTCATTTACTTTTGACATATATAATCATAGTTATTTCTATATTTCATCATATTGGACATCAAGCAAAGATGAAAATGTTAAAATTTTTGCTGGTACTGATAATTTGTATTTTGAATTTAAGTAAGTCTCAAAAAAAATTCAAAGCATATATTTTTTTACAAAACAAAACAAGTATTCTTAAATTTAATAATCTTAAACTGGCCCGTCTGGACTCGAAACCGAAGACCATCCGCTTGCTGAGCCAGCTCTGAACCAGTCGATTATACGAACTTCAAAAACTATAAATTAAAATCTTGGTTTCAGTTTCAAAACATCAAAAAAGTATACACAAATTGAATTATTTTCATTTTTTTATACAATAAAAGTACCCAAAAATTCAGCAATTTATTTGGAATTGAATGAAGTCATTTCGGAATTGTATGATTGGAGTGATGGGTTATATAATCCTGTGATTCCAAGTATTTTAATAAATCAAATTAATTACATTTCAATTTTTTCGACTGCACATTTTGGTACCTCAAAAAATCAACGGGGATTTAAGCAAATTTTTTATTGCTTTCCACTTCGAAGAATAAAATTTACAACAATTTATTATTCAATTGACATATACGATGATTTTTATTTTGTTTTTAAAAATGATATTACTCAGCAAGTTTTAACTTTTCGAAAATATTTGTAATTAAAGATTTATAGTGTTACACAAAATGGCGAAACTTTTATTTTTGATAACCGATTAAACCAAAATTTAACTTCGAATTTTGATTGTGTTTTTTTACAATATTCTTATTCAGAAGAATTCGCAAAGAATGGTATTATACTTCTTATTGAAAGTGTTGACGATAGCAATTAACATAACGTTTAAAGGGGGCGGATGTTTTGATACAGTTTCGTAATCTTGGATTTTCGTGATTTGCAGGCAAACTTTGAGTCTTGAAACGAAAATGCATCTTTATTTGATAAAAAAATTTGGCTTTTATTGAAGTTCGCGTATTCGCGTATTCGTGTACGCGAACGTTCGCGGTGGGACTTTTTGGAAAATGTTCGCGTATGAATAAAAAGTTCGTGAAAAGCTTTAAAATTTTATTTTATTTATTTTAATCATATTAAATCTTTAAAAATTTTGCAAAAACTAATGTCTAATGTTTTTACTTGTAACAAAAAAACGGTATGTGCATTGTTTAACTGTTTTTTTAGTAATTTGAGCAATTTTTTTTCGGTGAAAAAGCAATAGCAATTATATATAATAAAGGTTTAAATGTATTAATTTAATTCTTTTTTACAGCTCAAAATTATTATATTTATCAGTAATGAGTTAATATTAATCATTAGTAAAACTTTACTTTTTGTAAAAATCACTGGGCTGTTAAACCATTGTTATTCCATACTTAAAACATTACAATATATTTCGAGTTAAAACTTATTATTACTTTATTGATAAACACAAATAAACTTTTGTTTATTTATTAGGGCAAAATTTGCTTTCTCAAATAATTATTGGTTTTGTTTAATTTATTTAAATATTTAACACTTTGCAAGAAGCTTTGATTGTTTAAGTTGTTTTATTTAAATACAAATTTTAAACAAAAGCATTAAAAAAATATTTTAAATCCAAAGTTTATCAATTTAAACTTAAGCTTAAATTAATCGTAAAAACTAAAATAAAATTAGTTTATTATTTTTATATGTTTTATTGCAAGTGATAAAAATGAAAAAAATAACAATATTTAAAAGAAATAAACGAAATGAATTCTACTCAAAAGTTGATGTTTTTATTTTTTGTAAATAGTAAATTAAAGAAAAGATATTTTTATCGTAAAATTTTTGCTAAACATTGTTAATTGTTTTAAAAGCTGTAACACTGCTATTATCCTTGATATTTATGTTTTATTTTTTACAGTTGGTTAATTTCAACTGTAAAAAAACAAAGTTTATTGGTCAAACAAATGAATTATAGTAAATTAAAACTTTGCATTCATTTTCTGCCAAAAATTTACTTGTTTCCTTCAAAAATAATTAACCAAAGAAGCTGGCTTTTTTTGTTTACTTCGATTAAAACTTGACATTGTCCCAGTGATTCTGGCATTCTTTTGATTTCTTTGAGTGGCATAAATAAGGGACAAAGTGTTGGAGCCCCAATTTCTTCCCAAACATTTGAGTCTGCAATAGAAACTTCTGAGCCTTTGTCGTACAAAAACATGTAAAGTTTTTCTTTTAATTTTACAGAAACAATTGGAGGGCTTGGGATATCCATGAATAGAAGCATTTCTGTTGCAACATTGAAAAATATCGGAATTTCTGTTTTATTGAATTCAGGTGTTGCTGAATCCAAAGTTGAATTTGAAATTAAAGTCTTAAGAAGCGTTTTAACTTTTTCGCTTTGTGGAACATTATTTAACAATTTGTTTATTTTTTCATCCAAGTTTTCTGCAGTTTCAGAATGGCCAAAAATTTTCATCCAATTTTTGCCAAATATCAATTCAGATGTATGTGCAATAACAATCCATTCTTGTTTTTATACCCATACTTTACATCTTCCCATTGCTTTGATTTTTCCACCAATACCGTCGAGATAAAGAACAAATGTAAAGGGATGAATGATTGGTCGGCCTATTTTTTCCCAGATGGTAAAATTTGACACGGTAATATCTGATCCAGTATCAAAAACGAATCAAAAGTTAAATTATTAATTTTTGGCGAAATCATAAGAGAAGATTCTTCATTCAAGCATGTTTGATTTTGAAGATGAAATCTACAAAAAGAAAACAAGTAAATTAACATTTATTCAATTTTGTACTAGCTTTTTATTATCAAAAGTAGAAACCACCCGGAGAATAAACAACAGGAAGAAAAAGGTTTGTAAGTGAAAGTGGTAGTAGCACAACAATAAAATCTTCACAAATTTATGACATTCAAGAATCTGTTTCACAAAAGCGAAAAATTCAAAAGAAAAAATCAATTGACAAAAAAGCTATTCATGCATCTCAAAATAGTTGTGTAATCACTTTAGACGATTCACCACCACTTCATTTAGCCCCAAAAATAAATCGCTTACCCAAAGTACCTGAAAGATCCAGCTCAAATACTTTTACAAACAATCCAAGAGTACCACCACCACCATCAATCCCAGGACCTTCAAGACCGCATGCTCATCCTGTTCTTATGCCCCGTAATATATCTTTCTTATCAAAAAATTTTGAACCTGTTTTACAACCTTCTCAGTTTCCACGTCCATCACATACCCCTTTAAATTCCTCTTTACTTTCAAAGCCAGCATCAAGTAATAATGGATCAGCTCCAACTAAAGCTTCTGCAACAGTAACCAACGAAAAAGTTAAAAAAGTTGTTGAGTATGTTTTCCGTGAAAAAATTTTTCAATTTAATTTTTCTTATTTTAGTAAGTATATTGATCAAAATGGTACCAATTTATCTTATTTAAATTATTTCCATTTTGTAACTACCAAAATCAGCAAAATCAGTGGATGGCAGAACAGAAGCTGTATTCAATGCGGAAGTCCTTTGGGAAATAATAAGGAAAATATTGTAGTGGCTCATTTTGAAGCTTATGAACATCCAAATTTCAAAGGAACCCGAAATGGGATGAGAACAATTTGCGCTTCCAAACTTTGTATGAATCGAAGATATCCTTTTAACACTTCTGAATGCTTTATTAGTGAATTAAATGATTCTGAAACTAAGAGATTTATTGGTCAAATAATTAGAAAAATACAAAATTGAATGTTTCTGTTAATTTTTATTTTGTTGAAATTTGCATTTTGTTTATATAAAAATACTTTACAAATTATCAAAAAGACCAAACACAAATGTTTCATTACTTTAACATTTTTATGTCATGCACATCAGTAATGAATTAAAACAATTTGAATACTATTTTATAGGACCTTTCTGTATCATATGTTTTAAATTTGAGAACTACAACAACACTACCAAAACATAAATAAATATAGATTTGTTACATATTTGCAATTATTATTTATTACAAAAAACACTACACTAATCTTCCAAAAATCCCTTATTAATAGTCGTAATGAATTATAAATAGTTGACAAAAAATTATTTAAATTTTATCAGTTTCAAGTTTAGATTTCCATTGCTTTTTACAAAAAAAACGCGGCGTAAAAGAACCGTATTATAACAATGCAAAAAACGAAATACTTTTTAAGATTTAATTTACTATTTGAGACCGCAAATTTTACCCTAATAAATAAACAAAAGTTTATTTGTATTTATCAATAAAGTAATAATAAGTTTTAACTCGAAATATATTGTAATGTTTTAAGTATGGAATAACAATGGTTTAACAGCCCAGTGATTTTTACAAAAAATTAAGTTCTACTAATGATTAATATTAACTCATTACTGATAAATATAATAATTATGAGCTGTAAAAAAGAATTAAATTAATACATTTAAACCTTTATTATATATAATTGCTATTGCTTTTTTAAATTCACCGAAAAAAATTGCTCAAATTACTAAAAAAACAGTTAAACAATGCACATACCGTTTTTTTGTTACAAGTAAAAACATAAGACATTAGTTTTTGCAAAATTTTTAAAGATTAAATATGATTAAAATAAATAAAATAAAATTTTAAAGCTTTTCACGAACTTTTTATTCATACGCGAACATTTTCCAAAAAGTCCCACCGCGAACGTTCGCGTACACGAATACGCGAATACGCGAACTTCAATAAAAGCCAAAAATTTAAAAAAGGGTCATTTTCGTTTCAAGACTCTCTGTTTGCCTGAAAATCACGAAAATCCAAGATTACGAAACTGTATCAAAACATCCGCCTCCTTTAAGGAAAATATTTAAAAAATTGCTAAGAAAACATATTTTATCGGTAAAAATTTTATTACAAAATATTACTTGAAAAAACAAAACATTTTATAATAATCAAATTGAATTGTTTGAATAAAACTATGAATCTTATTTTTCTTTTTCTTTTCGACGCATTAAATGTAATCGACAATGGAACGTAACACTAACATAATTTCAGGGGTACAAACTTTTATCCTGGCAATAACCCACTTTTATACAACACATCGAATCGAAAGGGAAATTTTACGAAACGAACTCTGGCGAAATGTTTCTCAACAGCATCCAATAAAAAAAACGTTCGTTATTTTTCGTTAATTTTTTCCTTTGTTCTTTTCTAACGAAAAATAGAGCGATGGTAATTTGCTGCATGCAAACCGGGATGCATGCAGGGTAATTTATTGCATGCAGGGTAATTTGCTGCATGCAAAATTTTTTTGCGGAGAGAAAATTCATATGGGCATCTGGGGCAGAAAAGTATATCAAAATCCCTTTGAAAAATATATTCAGAACTCTTGGATTCTGAAGTCATCCGCAAAAAAATTTTGCATGCAGCAAATTACCCTGCATGCATCCCGGTTTGCATGCAGCAAATTACCATCGCTCCGAAAAATAACGAAAGTTTTTTTTATTGGATGCTGTTGAGAAACATTTCGCCAGAGTTCGTTTCATAAAATTTCCCTTTTTATAACAAAAAATTCAATGTGACAAATTAAAAAATTTTATTTTTGGTCTTAAAATTAAAAATGGATTAGCTTTTTTCGAGTATCTGTTCGTTAACACATTTTTGTTTAATATATATTTAAACATCACGTGCAAAACATCAATTAAAATCAATAAATATAATTGACTCAAAATTAATGCATCTTTTTTCAGTACAACAAAAACGAGACAATAAAAAGAGACAAAATGAACTGATAAAAAAATAGAAAATCTTTGCTGAAATACATTTGAAGAAGCCTTTAACAACAAAAAATGTCAGTATTTTCAGAAAAAATTGCAAAGAATTTTGTGTGTCATAAATAATTTGGATAAAAATTTTGTTTTTAAGTTGAACTATTTTAAATCGAGTTTTTACGATCAAATTGATATAAAATTATTTAAGAAAATGTTTTTTTTTAATTTCTAATTTTGTTTTTGCAAATTCTGGTGTTAAAAAACACATTTTTACTGATAATAATTTATTATAAAATGAATTCAAAAAATAAGAAATTTTATAAGATTGATTTGTCTTCTAAAATAAACTATGAATCTTCTTTAGCAACAGATATAAGTTTGTCAGAATGAATATTAATGATAATTCCATTGTCGTCGACTTTACAAATAAATTCATCTTGGTTACCTGTGTATGAGCCAAAAAAGTCATAATCAATCTATAAATTTCGATATTACAGTATTTTAATTTCAAACACAAAAGAAATAATTATGTTTTTTCAATATTTAAATTTTGGACAAAGAAGTTATTTCGATATTACAGCTTGATTTCGGAGAACTCCATTCTTACTAAGGTTATCGTATGGAGATCTCCCCCTTTTTGCGGGAGAATCTCCCAAAATTTCCCGGAAAACTTTCCTACTGAGGATATAATTTTTTTTATTTTTCCGGTTTATTGTATGTTTATTAATTTAAAAACATAGAAAAGCTTAAAAATAGCTTAATTATTGTCATATATAAAATTTTTTATAGTTGATGGATGTATTAAAGAATAATTTTCTTTAATGGATGAAAGTACCCTTTTTAAAACTCGGGAAATTTTGGGAGATTTCTTTTTTTTGATCTCCCGGTAGATTAAACAACCCTAATACTTACCTGAAATGTGATAAGTTCTTTGGCTTTAAAAATAGTTCGATGAATTGGAAGTTTTTCTCCATCCCGAATTAATGAAGCTTTAAATCTGTTTTTGCATTCAATGATTGCTTCTCCAACAAATCCACTTGAAACATCATAATCTATCATATCTGCATCACCAGCTAACATTCGAGTTTTGACATTTATTCCTTTTAAAATAAATTTATTCGGATCTGGCCAAATTTGATGTTTTCCATTGATCGATGGGAAAAGTGAAAATTTGTCTTCTGGAGAATTTACAAATTGTTGTGGAATCATAGTAATTTGTGAATTTTTGATAAGATAGCTGATGGAATTGTATGTGAATACAGCAGGAATTTTTGTATGTTCACTATTACCCTTGGGATCACTTTTACCCATAGCTTTAAATACATCATTAGCAATAATAGTCCATAAACTGTTTAAACTTGAAGACCGGGTTTCAACATCTTCAACTTTTTCCATTTTTTCAATAAAAGTTTCAAAATGTTTATCATCAAAAACGTAACTTTTTATTTGTTGAACAACTCCATCAACAGTTTTAAATTCGGCACCAAAAATTTGTCGATTTTCAACAAACATAACCAAAAAATGCCGATCCGGAAGATATGGTTCAACATCGGCTTCACTGCTGGAATTTAGTCGTTCTTGATCTCTTATACTTTGTAAATACGAAATTGCACCAGCTGTCGATCGATTGATAAGTCGAACTGGAGGTGGTTTTCTTGAGTTGTCTATGTGTTGATTGGCAACATGAATATCTTCAAGATTTGCTTGCTCTGGTGTTCTTGCCGTAGGAAGTCTAAAATGCCGACAATAATTTTCACTCAATAAAAAGTTTTATTTACCGAAAAGCTTCAACAGCTTTAATAATCTCTTTTCGAACTTCTTGTGAGCAATTATCTGGAATCCCAATTGTCCAATAAGTATCCCTTCTTTCTTTTGTTTCATCAGAAATTTCCAATTCATGAAGTCGATTTGCAAAAGCATTAACGCTTTTAACATTTTTAAAATTTAGAGATTCTCTAAATTCTGCTATAATGACTTTATTGCTGCCATCATTGATATATCGGCTTATGCCATTTGCTGTTAATTCAATTGCAATTGAAGGGCTTACAGGGGTTCTAAAAATAAAAAAGATTTTAAATTTTTGTTTTTTGAAAGAATTTTATTACTCGGTTTTTGGAGATGCCATTGTTTCTAAATATGTGTCAACACAATACTTTTGATTACCACTTTTTTCTACAAATTTTGATAATATTTAAACCCATTACACATAATTATAAATATTTAAAACTGATTTAACAGTAAAATTTAAGAAAAAAATAATATTAAAAATAATTTATTTTAATAATTTTTCAATTTAATACGTTACAAAAATATTTTTTAACTGCTTTGCAATAAACGTTTTGCATCTTTTTCAATTTTTTCAAATTGTTCACGAATTTCAGGGGTTAACGCTGCATTATTACTGCTCAACCATTTTTCAACTTCTTTACACTCTTTTAAAAGTTCATCCAATTCTTTTGCTCGCGGTTTTTTCTTTTTCTTTTCTTCACAATCCCATTTTATGAAATTTATATTTTTAATTATTTCCATTCTTGCTGCATTTATCCTATCTTTTTCACGATCTCGATCACAATTTATTTCCATTTCGGCAAACATATCTTCAATCTTTTGTCCCGTTGCTTTTTTCTCATTATGATTTACTTGTTGTGTTGCTTCTTTTCCCTCTCCTTTGGCAATAGCCTTTAAAATGCCATTGCCATCAAGTTCAAGCTCAAGGGTAGCTTTAACTTCTTCGGCACGTTTTTTTGGTAAACCTTGAAGTTCAAAACCCATAATAAAATGATTTCTATCAGCTAAAAGTCGTTCGCCTTCATAGATCTAAAAGTGGATGAGATAAATATGGGATTTTACGTGGCGGATATATGAAATCCGGGTAACATAGGATTTTATACAATGTGCGGCGATACTTTGATTCCAAGCGCATGTGATTTTCGTGGGAGAATTTTTTTCAGTCGCAAATCTTTTCGCGAGAAAAGCGCACATAAAAAGCGCATGCGCTGGAATCAAAGCATCGGCGGGTATTGTATATCCGCCATATGTATAATCCATTAAGTATATCTCAGATGTCTAACAACTTTTTTCGCTTCAATTACTTCTTCGGATTGTCGGATTTCATATATCCACATCCTTGCCATATCCAACTTACATTAAAAATCATCGCCGTTTGATTATTATAAACAGTTGAATATGTTTCAGGTCCAAATTTCGTTGGAATTGGTGTATTTCGTTTTATCAAAAAATGATATCGATTTTCTGCTAATGCCACTCCAATTCCAATTGCCAAAGAATCAACAATTCCAAAACCTTTCGATTTTTCAGGGTCTAATAATTGTGCCGCACGAAGTGTTGCACCATATGCAACAGCTTCATCAGGATTTATTGCTTCACTGAGTTCTTTCGTTGGAAAAACTTCTTTTAACATATCTTTGATAACTCTCATCTTTGATGATCCACCAACAAGTAAAACTTCATCAACGTCATCCGCCTTCAATTCTGTTTCTTCTAAGGCATCAAAACATAGCTTTCGGCATCGTCGGGTAAGGTCTGCAACAATTTCTTTAAATTGTTTGTATGTTAAATCTTCTTCCGGAGTACCATTTGCAACATCATCCAAATCTATGCTAAAATTAAAAATTTTGATTTTATGCAAATTTTTCTAAATTTTACGTTTCTGAAGCTTTTGCTGGATGAGATAAAGCAATTTTTAAAGCTTCACATGCTTCTCGAAGTCTCATCTTTCGTTTTGTAATGATTTCATCGGTGCTCTCAAAAACTCGAAGATCTTTATGTTTTTCATTAAAATATTGGATTAAATGATTATCAAAATCTCGTCCACCAAGTTGAGTATCCCCAGCATGTCCAATAACTTTAAATTCACCGTTTTCAACTTTTACAATACTAACATCACAAGTTCCACCACCAAGATCAAAAACGAATAAATTATATCCATCAAAACGTTTATGATCAAATCCGTATGCAAATGCAGCGGCAGTTGGTTCAGTGATAAGTTTTACATTTTCAATTCCAGCTAATTTTGCGGCATGAAGTGTTGCTTCTTTTTGTCCAACGAGGAAGTGATCCGGAACAGTGATGACAGCAGATTTAATCTTTTCTGTTCCAATTTTATCTTGAGCCATTTTAATAAGCTCTTTTAAAATTTCAGATGAAACTTCTTCAGGTAAAATTTGATGATTTTTATCAATATCGTAAATTGGACGATTTTTGTCACTTTTTGTGACAGTAAAAGTCCAAAATGATTTATTTCGATTTACAACATTGTCATCATAGTTTAAACCGATCATTCGCTTGGAATCTAAAATTTCATCATTTTTAAAGATATTTCGAAATTTCGAAAAATTACCATAAACAACATGATTCGGATTTGTCTTTAATCTTGCAATTGCCTGTTCACCAATTATACATCCTTCATTTTCATTATAAAACACATACGATGGTACAGTTCTTTTACCTAAAAAATTTTTTTGTTTAAATTTTTTAAAGGTTGTTTCCACGTTCGAACAAACGATTTTAATTAATGTTTTCTTAGCACGAAACAATTCACCGTAAAATGAAAATGCATTTATGGTGCAAATAAACTTTTTTAAATGCATTTTCATTCATTTGAAGGTAATTTTTTTTGTAAAAAGAAAACATTGGTTAAAATCTTTTGTTCCAGCGTGGAAACTCCGTGTTTAAAAATACTATGTTATTCCTTACCAGCAGCAGTTGTAATAATTTCAACATTATTATTAACAAAATATCCAACGCATGAATTTGTTGTCCCTAAATCGATTCCAATTGCGGGTCCTGTTGGATTAAGCTTAAAACGTTCAAGATTTTCGGCATTTGTTAAAGCTTAAAATTCAACAATTACAAAGTTTTTAAAAAATTTCATTATTGAAACTTACCCATTTTTTATTTAAGAAATATTTAAAAAATACAATCTTTGACTTTAAATGTGAAAGAAAATGTTTATTATCGCAGAAAATAAAGTCCGTAAAAAAAGAAAAAAAAAGCTCAGCAAAAATTTTTTATTATCAAAAAAAGATGAGAATAGCTAAAAAAGCAAGAACAACCAAGATGCTTAAATTCTTATCAAAAAAATTTTCTCTTTCTCAATGTTGGAAGAATTTTTGTTGACAAAAAAGATTTTAATGAGTTGGCTTTTTTATCAGCAAAAAAAGCTCTAGCTTTTTCCATCAAAGCAAAGTGAATGTTTGTACCTTTTTTAGCTTTTATAGCAAAATTTTTGTTTTCAGTCTTGTTAACATTTAAAAAATTAACAATTTCTTGATTTTTGAAATATTACATTTTTAAAATTATTTGAAAGATGTCAAGTAATGATAAAAAACCAAAGCCAAAGCCTGAATGTGTTGGTTGGGATTGTGGAGCTGGGGCAATTAGAATTGCAAATATGGATACCAGATATCGTCCAGAGCCTCAGCTAATTACAAGTCAAATGGGTATGTTTCTGACTGTTGATCTAGAATTGGATAAAGATTTAATAAATTGTATGATGAAATTTTTTCAGATGACCGACATTTCTTAGCGATGACGTGTATGAGAGTTCCACAAGCATTTCATCGTTCAACATTGTTCAATACTCCAGCTCATATTATCATGGGTAATCTATAACCTTGTAAAACTTGTTCATCCTCTTTGAATTTTAGATGCCTTCAGATGTCAACCAACAAAATCTGATTATCTTTTTTGTGTTGAAAGAGGAGAAAATGATGAATATATAATTCCATCACATCGCCGATTAATGAAAAATAACCCAACTCTAGAAGATTTAAAAGCCAATGGAATCCCACCAGACTCCCAAACCTTCAAACATGAAGAAATTATGGCATCAATCATTCAAGAAATTTCTAAAGCATTTAATATCCGAAATGTTTCACAAAAAGAAGCATATATTTGTATTCCGGATGCAGCTTCATTGGATCACATTCGAAAACTTCGACGAGCTTTCATAGAAGTTTTCAATAAACGCCAAGAAGCAAAAAAGAATCCAAAGCTTGAAGATACAAAATCATCAGATCCCCCTGCGGCTCTTGAGGATGAAAAACCTTTAAATCCTTCCAATATTTTTTTCATTCAACGAACTGCAGCTGCAATTCAAATGTATTTTCATCGAAGATCTGGTGTAAAAGTTTATGATCATAATCGTGAACAATTTCATCGTGAAAATCGTGTTGTTCCACAAGAGCGGGATCAAATTATTCTTCCTCGAACGGTTGTTGTTATTGCATTTGGGGCTGGACATTTTTCTTCTGCAATTTATAAGCAAGAAACTTTTGAACGATATGGAATTCGACATATTTTTAATCAAAGTGATGATGCTTTAGGTGGTGAAGATTTATGTTATCGACTTTGTGAACATGCTGCAAAACATCCAAAATTGGATGAGCCAGGAAAAGAAGCTTTAAAAAATCCGAGATTAAAAAAGTTTTTACGAAATACAATGGATCAAGCAAAAATTGATTTATCCGGGTTTACTCCAGCAATGTGAGTTTTGAAATTTCTAAGAATGATGCAATACTTAAAAATCTTTTTTTTTTTTGACCTTAACCTTTTTCAGTGTTGATGTTGAAGTAAATGATGACAGAGTTGAAACGCTTGAAATTACTCGAGATGATTTTGAAAAGAAAATTGCCAAAAAAGAATTTGACAAAATTGAAAATTACATCAAAAATTTAAAGGAGCATACAGAAGGCCTTGATGTCACAGATGTTCTCCTAGTTCGAGGTTCAACAAGAACAAAACGAATTCTCGATCTTGTTGGACAGTATTTTCATGAAGTTCCAATTGTTAAGTGTTTAAATACTGATGAATGTATTGTAATGGGAACAGCTTTAAAAGGAGCACTTAAAAATGGTATCCATCGAACGGCATATGCTGAAGTTGAAGATATTGCAATGCATGATCAATGGGTTGAAATTGATGGAATTCAACTTTATTTAACAAAAAAATATGAAAGTGTTCAAAATTCTAAGGAACATTGGATTGAACCTGTAGTATGTTTAACAAATTTTATCTTACTTAATTAATTAATTGGTAATAAATCAATATTTTTTAGGGTAAAAATAAACTTACTTATAATGGAAAAGAAATCGACACAAAAAGTGGTAAAACATTTTCATGGAAGCGTGATGTTGCATGTGATCCATGCATTATGACCGAAAATCGAATTCATGAAGAAATGACAAAAGGTTTTAATCCAGCAGCAAATAATGTCACAGTTACAGCATAGAAAATTAATTATATTTTTATCGTAAAATTTATAATCAATAAATAAATTTGAAATTTAAATTTTCTTAGAAATTTGAAAGGTTCAATTTTCCTTTTAATTTTTTTTCATAATTCTTGAGATTTTAATTTTAGTAAAATTGTTTTAGAAGGCAAAAAGAAAGTCAGATTGTATCAAATATGGGTAAGTTATATATCTCGAAATTTAAACGATATTCTAAAAGAAAAATTTTAGCTGTTGCTGCTGAACGACTTGCTCTTCAAAATCTCCGTCCATCTTGCAATGTGCTAGGGATTGATTTGGGGACAACAAATACCGTAGTTGCAATATGGCAAGCTGGAAAACCAAGTCCAGAAGTTTTGACTGTAGAAAATAATGAAAGAATTATACCATCATATGTTTGGTGCAAAGCGGATGGCACATTTGATGTTGGAAGAAATCCTTTTAGAAATTTAAAGCAATTTCCTCAAGATGTTTGTTACGGTATATTACATGTTGATCAAAAACTTCTTAAGAAAAAATATTTTAGATGCAAAACGTATGATTGGTCAAAATTTTACAAATTTAACACAATTACAAAGTGATTATTGGAGTTTTAAAATTGTTAATAATAATGGCCGACCTGCTTATGAACTTTCAAATGGAAAAATGATTGAACCTGAAGAAATTTCTGTTCAAGTTTTAAAAAAGGCTAAAGCTATTGCAGATGCTTACGCATGTGCCAATCTTGAATATGCGGTTATTACAGTTCCAGCATATTTCGATCAAAATCAAAAACAAGCAACAATCGATGCTGCAAAAAGAGCTGGAATAACGGTTTTACAACTTGAAACTGAACCCACAGCTGCTGCATTTGCCTTTAATTATGATCACAAAAGATTTGATGATTATAATCTTTTTGTTTTTGATCTTGGTGGTGGCACTTTTGATATTACAATTATCTCGGTTAAAGATGGCAGGTTTAATGTTAGGGCATGTGGTGGAAATAATTATCTTGGTGGAAGGGATTTTGATAATCTTTTGATGAAAGATTTGCGAAGAAGATTAGAAGAACATGGGGCAAAAAATTTGAATGATGTAAAGCAAAGAATAAGATTAAGGGCTTTAGCAGAAACAACAAAAGTGGCACTTACTTCATGTGACACAGAAATGTGAGTTGATTAATATACTTCAAAATTTATAAAAAATTACCCACTAATCCATTTTCATAATGATATTTATTTGATCAAAAAAAGGAAAATAATAAAATTTGCCTGGAGATGGATTCGATCCTTTTTAATAGTTTACTTGGAAGCTGTACGCGCGCAACCACTGAGACACAAAAACATTGTCTTTTTTCAAAAAAATATTTTTTTCTCTTTTTTCCTACAGAAATTTTTTAAATTACAATTAACTTAAATTTCAGAGTTAACTGCACTGATTTCATTGCAAATGCTACCGATAAAGACGGAATGTTTGAAATCACAAGAGCAGAATTCGAGAAGCTTGCATATCAACTTAAAGGATTTTTGAGAGACGCATGTTTGGAAGCAATGAAAAAAGCAAATTTAACATCTGACGAATTTGCAAATGTGCTTTTAATTGGTGGTTCATCAAGAATGCCAATGGTTTCGCAATTACTGAATGAACTATTTCCGCAATCATTTGATAGCATTTTTTATCAAAGTAAAGGTTTAAATCCTGATGAAGCTGTTGCATATGGGGCTGCAATTCGTGCGGCGCAATTATTAGATCCAAATCATCGAGACTATAAATCAATTGAAAATATTTTACCAATTGGAATTGGAATTGGGCTAGTTGAAAATGAGTATTCACTGATGATTCCAGGTGGAACAAAATATCCAACGAAAAAGAAAAAGAGATATTTTACAACAGAAAATAATCAAAAATCAGCGTCTATAATTGTAAGTAATTTTTTGTATGTTAAAACACTAAATATAAATTTATGTATTATTTCAGGTATATGAAGGTATACGAATACAAGCAAGTGAAAATCGAGAAATTTTATCTTTTGTTATACCAAATCTTCCCCCTGGATTAGCTGGGGATGTATATGTTGATGTAACATTTGTTCTAGATAATAATGGAATTCTAACTGCAACAGGAAAATCTCCAACAAGTACAGCAGAAGGATCAGTGGATTATCGGCAAGTTCGACAAGCTGGAAAACCAATTGAACAGCTTTTACTAGAGCTGACTCTAAATGCCGAAAATGATGAACAAAAGAAAATTTTAATAAATGCAAGGGTAGAACTTCGAAAAAATGTTGAAAATATTAGAAACCGATATGAAAATCAAAAAAATATTCCACTTAATAAAAAGCAACACATTAAAGATAGCTGTGATGAAGTTATTGAATGGCTTGATGAAAATCCTGATAAACCTTTAGACAAGGCAACAGTTGATTTGGCAAAGCAAATTGAAAAAGATGCTGAAGAATTAATTGATTTAAGGCTTATGACAATCAGTGGTTGAAAGTAATATTTGTTTTTTTGCAACACATTTATAAAATTTTGTATATCGTAAATTAATGAATTAAAATAAATATTTTTTCATTAAAATTTATCGTTTTTTACCACTCAGAACTTTTAGTTAAGCATTTTACATAAGTTTATAAACTTGGAGCTATTTAAAACTTTAAACAGCTCCAAGTTTGGTATGTGTACAGTGGAGCTCAAAAATTTTAGGGAAAAGTTTTTTTTGAAACGACTAAAAATTTTATTTGATGGTCTTCGAAACTTTCCAAAATTGTTTTTGAGTACCTGTAATTTTTCCAAAACAACTACTGTAATCTTTTGGACAAATTTGAACATTTTTTAAATAAATTAAATGTAATCGAAGTTTGATTGTATTAAAAAAATAATAAAAACTGATCTTCGTTACAAATTAAATAAAACAACAAAAAAACAATCAAGGAGAGGAAGAAATTTTTGTAGTTTTCTCTTGAAAATGATGCGCTTGCAGATTTTCCTTGTCCCGAAACTGAACCCGTAACTGTTATCTTATTTAAATTTGAAGACATAAATTCATCATAGCTATCAAAAGTTGAAGAAGTTCGATCAAGTGCAGTATGTTTAACTGGAATTAAAAAGATATTATCAGGGATCAAAAATTGATTGTTATAATCAGTTAAACATTTGAAATATGTTTCTTTAAAAATTGAAAGTGTATATTCATTTGTAAGATCATTCCATCCTAATCCAACCATTCCACTAAGAGTTTTTGTAACATTATTTCGGCCTTTTAATAACGTTTTCATTTTTGATAAACATTGATCTATTTGATTTAATTCTCCATTGATTATTAAAGGATGAACAAAAAGAAATAAAAATATTAGTAGTTTCATCATTTTTTTGAAACTAAAATAAAAATTTTTGAAAGCTTTGACGATCAATTATTTTAGGGAAAAATTTTTGGCAAATAAATTATTATAAATGATAAAATTGTTGATTACCAAAAAAAATTGTTGGGGCGGTCAATTGACCGTGACCGCGCAGAACACAACGCCTATGATCAATTGACCGGTCAATGGCCAACACTAATTAGGATGGAATGATCTGACAAATGAATATACACTTCCAATTTTTAAAGAAACATATTTCAAATGTTTAACTGATTATAACAATCAATTTTTGATCCCTGATAATATCTTTTTAATTCCAGTTAAACATACTGCACTTGATCGAACTTCTTCAACTTTTGATAGCTATGATGAATTTATGTCTTCAGATTCAAATAAGATAACAGTTACGGGTTCAGTTTCGGGACAAGGAAAATCTGCAAGCGCATCATTTTCAAAAGAACATGCAGATACAAAGAAAGAATTTACTAAACAGAAATATTTATTGTCATAAAATTAATCAAAAACCTTTTTAAAATCATACAAATGATAATATTTTTTTAAATCCATTGCAAAAGATTTTGCTTTTGTTCCACCATCTGGAAGTATTGTAAAAGGTGTTTCACCATGATCTCGAAAATCAGAAAATACATATTCATCAATAAGCTTTTGTCCAGGCTAAAAACCAAAAAAGTAACCTTAAAAATAAAAAAATACATACCATTTTTTCAACCATTTTTGCTGAAGCTTCCGCTGAACAACAAACAACAAAATAATCTGCATTTATTTGCATTGATAAATGATATCCAAGAATTTCCATAGTTTTTGCAATTCCGTTTCCATGATATTTTGGATGTACTTGTGTTACTTGTCCATACATATATTTGCAAGGTTGCTTTTTTAAACGATATGGAATTAATAGCTCTGATGCTCGAACAATAGATAACACTTGATTTGCACGACGATTTTTAAATGGACCATTATCAATTTCTAAAAATATATCGGAATAAGTAATGTAATATTGCACATTAAAATTAAAGTAACCTCATTAAAATCAACTGTAAAATAAAAAAAATTTAGGTATCGCAAAAGCGAGTTTACAATAAAATAAGTTTATTTCTTTCCATTGCACAAAACAGTCGGCCGACCGTAATCGCGGAAATTTTTACGTTAACAATGAAAATTGTACAAAAGAGAAAAGCAAATGAGCAAACCTTTGCCGCTCATTTGCATGAATCAACAATTGTAAAAACGAACGTTTACAAAAAAAAAGAATCATGAACGTCAATTCATGACATTAGGGTCGAAACAGAAATATCGAAATCGCCGGAATATTGTTTTCTGCTCGAGAGGGAAAAACCAAAACTTTGATATCGATGTTTCACACTTTTGTAAATCAAACTTTTTCTATTTCTTAAAGAAAAAAAATTTCTTAAATTTGTTATGCTGTCTTTTACATTTTTTAAGTAGAAAAACAGCTGTATTTTTGCGAAAAGCATCATTCAGTAACTCTATTAAAAATGGATAGTTTATATTTTTTAAAAATGGTATGAACCTGAAAATCAGGTAAAAGAACAACAGAAAAAGACCCTGATTCTCAGGTTCATACTATTTCGAAAATATATCAAACGGCTTGATCTCTTTAAAAAATAATTTTCTAATTTCAAATAAGAAAAAATTGAAATACCGATATCTTTTTTATAACCAAAACTGAAATCTCGTACAACCCTGATAGAGATACTGTAAATTGTAACTTTTTAAACATGAGTTTTATTTTTAGTAATTAAAAACTTTTTTGAAACTTGAAAATTCCATTTCGTGGATATTCCAATAAAGACACATTTTAACCCAAAAAAAAAAGTTACTTACCATTACCATAATCTTCAAGTCTTTTTGGAACTTCTTTTTCCAATAATTGTTCTTTAACAAAATTAATTGTCATCATTCCAACAAATTTATCATTATCTTTTGCTAATACCGCATGAGTTGCTTCATTCGTTAATAATTTCATAAGCTCCAATGAATCTTCATTTGATAAACCTGAAAACCAAAATTATTAGATAAAATCACTATCAGAAAAGTTAACAAACCTGCAGCAGCATTAATTGGTTCATTAACAGCAAAATGTGTAACCAAAAATTCAGTAATTAAAGGACGATCAAATTCAAGATTTGCTTTTAGAAAAGTAATAACTTTTTCATCTTTAATTTTTATTTTATGTAGAATTTCACGTTGAAAATTTTGATTTGAATCAATAATAAATTTATCAGAATTAATTAAACCTGCAGCATTTTTGATATAATTTGTTTTTGCCAAACATAAATTTGTTAAACGAAACATTCAAAGAATTTTTTGTTGGAATTTACTTTTGCGAATTGAAAAAGTGACAGAATTGTGAGAAAAATGTATTATGCAAATTTGCAGCATTTGTTTTGCCTTCGAAAATCCCAAAGTTTGGATCCAGATTGCCTAATATCTGTGTTTTTAAGCTGCTTTTTTTTCACATTTTTACACAACATTTTTTATAACACTTTGTTGTCAAGTGAAAAAAAAGTGGCACAAAAAACGATGCCAAAAACCGATCGATCTTTAATTTGCATACGATCTCGATTTTTTTGTTGCGCAAGAAAAAAAAAGTAAACGAAAAAAAAAGCCAAAAGCGCGCCAATTTTTATTTTTGCAAAAAAAACGACGCAATCAACTTTTTTTGCAGCTAATTTTTTTCAACTTACAAATTAAATTACGATATTTTTTACTTTTAACATTACTAATTTTTATTGAATGAAAAAATGTCTGATGGAGATTCTTCTTCGTCATCAATGATTAATCGAACATATGAAAATGATGTTGTTACTGATTCGTTGATTCCATTACTTGATACGTATGCTTTTAACGTGTTTTTTTTTGATTTTAATCGTTTATTTTGCAGGACATTGGAAGAAGTAAAGAAAATTTTTGCTGAAGCAAAACAAAAAACTGCATATGCAAACAATATTTTGCAATATCAACAACGAAATGATGATTATAAAGTTGAAAATGTTATAAGCTTTGATGGACAAAATTGGAATGTAAGTTTATGAATACAGATATTCTGGAGTTTAGGTTGTTGCCATTAGAGCTTTTAAATGGTTAACTGCTTTAAATAACTTGGTTTAATCTCCAATATTATCTCATACATCCATTTTTAGAGAAATTCTCCTGAACAAATGCGTGAAATGGCACAGCTATATTTTGATCAAGCAACAATTGCAAAACGTGAAGCAGCTTTAAATGCCGAAAGAAATTTAAATCTACAAAGTCGTTTATCATTTTCTGAATTGGCAAATAAACGTCTTCTTGATGCTTTGGAAGGCCTAGAACCTACACTGATTGAACTCCTTAAAACAGCAGCAGAAAATGAAATGACACGAATTGATGCAACTCAAAGATTTAAAAATATTCATGATTCATTGGAATATGAGAAAAAAACTTTAACAAAAGAATTGTCAAAAGCACAAAAAGATTGCAATGATTTTGCTTCAAATTGTCGAAAACTTCAATATGAACTTAATCAAAAGAGCTCTGAAATGGATCGAATAAAAGATCGTGCAAATATTACTGAAAAAGAATTGAATTCATTAAAGACAAAATTGGATGAAGCTGTTAAAAATGCACGAGAAACTCAAACATTATTGACAAAAACTCAACGGCAAATTGATGTCTTACAAGAATCCCTTGATGCTGAAAAGAAAAAAAGCCAACAAAAATCAGAAAATCATCAACGAGAATGTGAAAAGCTTGCATATGAAAAGGATATGGCATTGGTAAGTGGATTACATGTAATTGGATTTAAATATTAATCACTAATGTACTTTTAGGATCGACAAAAGAAAGCTTTTGAAAAAGATGCTGCACTATTTCGATCTGATTATGAAAAAAGTATTCAACAGCATAAGAAAACTGCGCAAGAAGCTATTGCTCGAGCATCCAAAGAAACTCAAGATGCTATAGATTCTCAACAAAAGTATTACAAGCTTTACACTGATTTACATGCAAATCTTGAAGCTTATAAAAAAGATTTTGAACATAAAATTCAAGCAAGATTGCTAAATGGATACCGTAATATGGCAAATGACTTTAATCAAGAACAAGGTAAATACTTTTTTTATGTATAACAACTACTTCAAAATCCTTTTTAGTGAAAAATATTCGAGCACAAAATAATATTCGTCCAATTCGTATCCCAACTGCAACAAATAAATTTAGTGAAAAATGTTTGGATATTTTGCAAAGTTCATCTTCAACTGCTTCAATATCACCAGAACATGGATATCAAAGAAGAGATGAAAATACTGCTCCATCTCGAGCTCCTCAACAATCTCAGCAATCAAGAGGTGGAACTGTTCGACAAGTTGCAAGAAGTTATTCAGTTGCAGGAAGATTTGATAATAAACGATAAAGTTTTTTTATGGGAAAGAAAGAAAGAAATTGTGCAAAAATTTTTGGATGCCATGCTTATATCAAGTACAAATTGAGTTTATATGTTTGTATATTTTTGTCTCTTTTATTTTTAAATATGCTAAACATGAAAAATAAAGCAGATTCTTTTTTGCTATTTTTGAATAGATTTGCTGGAGAAAAATTGTTGATGTAACTGCTTTTGATACTTTTTTTTTAATTGTTAGGTGGTAACATTAAGCCACAAGCAAAATTTGTGATTATATTTTTGTTGATGGATCGAGGATATTAATTTATTGTCGAACAGATGGATATTGTTTACGATTGTATACTGTTGATTTTGATTTACTGTTTTTGTTAGTTGTTTAAAATGAGTAAACAATTGTTCGAGATTTTACTTGTTTTTAAAAAAAAAAATTTCATATTCTTTTACTTTCAATGCTTTTTATCTCTTCCATTTTTTTAGTGTAATTAGATGTCTTCACCTAAACGTTACGGTCTTCGAGTATTAATTGGTTCATGTATATTTTCTGCTCTTACAATTGGTATGTTTTCTTTCTGTAGCTGCAGTTTAAAAACCATTTTTTTCGTTTTCAAAGAATTAAATTTTATTTTATAGGATTTGTGTTATATGATGAACATCGACAAAGTACTCGACGATCAGTATCCGTACAAAATCGCCTACAATCAATTCAACAAAAAGAAAATATGAAAGAATATGAAGATCAAAAGCTTAAATATCAAGAATATAAAGCAGCAAATAGTTGATAAGAAAAATTTTTTTGGTAGCGGATAGATTTTTGTGTGTTCTTGTTTCTAATCTTTATTGTTGTTGTTGTAATAAGTGGTGAAAAATAAACAGGTAATATTTTATTGGATTTTTTTACATATTACGATATTAAAATAATGTATCATGTTTGGATACGGTATCTGCGGTCAGTGCCGCAACATGGGGGAGTGATATAGGTGACGCGTCACCCAACCGATTTTTAAGTTCATAAAAAAACGCACAGGGGGGAGTATGTAAATTTTGGGGAAAAAATTTTTGGTTATGAGTCATAAGTGTCGTATAGACCAATAATCATAACTTATGACTAGTAAAAATGAAAAATCTTTAAGAAAAAATTGAGCACAGGGGGTACCAAGGCAAAAAATGGATCGTCACCCGACCAATTTTGGCGACGTTGCGGCACTGTCTGCGGTTGGTTAACAGTTATTACAGTATTTTTTGTGATTTTTTAATTTTTTAGAGAAAAGCTATTTTTCTTCTTCGAACTCCATTTGTCAAGATTACTGTAATCCAATTTTTTGTTCGGACAACTTTGATTGAAAAAATTTTTATAAAATAAAAAAGAAATAAACACATTTATAAAATAACTGAAGAGCTTTTTAAACAACGAATTTAATATTCAAAAAATGGTATTTTGTCTGCAACAACCTTTTTGGTAACAGATGAATAAGAAGTGATAGCAGTTGCTTCAATTGTTGGACCAGTATTTAAATAAATATATTTGTGCAGCCAAAACACTTTGAATTAGTGGATCACGAGAATAAATAACTTCAATAACATCCTTTCTTAAAGCTTTGTTTGCTTTCCAAAGTGTACCCAAAGTCTCAAATTGATAACAAATATCACCAATCTTCTCAGCATTATTCGCAATCTGAAAAATGGTTTAAAAACTGCATCACTTAAATGTTGAAGCGCAAAGGCGACTAGAAAATTTAATAGTACATACTAATGATGCATGGATTCGATCTTTGTATTGAAGATAACGATCATCCAAAATACTAAGGACTAATAAAGGATTTTCTTCTCCAATATTATTATTTTCAATCCATTTAACAGATGATTCATTCATCCGATATTTAATTTGAATTTCTTCAAGAAGAATTCCACGATCATCTGGAATATAATTGTCTATGCAACACTCAGTAAGATCTAAAATTGCAAAATCTGTTACATTTTAAATTTGAAATATATCGAACCGGTTGTTGGGAATTTAGAGATTTCAGATCTATTCATTGTTTTACTAACAGTTGGATCTACAAAATGCGAAACAAAAAGTTAAATAAAATCACAGTTTACAACGGATATAAAAGCCTTGAATTCTTAGACTTTTTTATCTAAAAAAACGCTGCTTGTTATGACCTTGATCCGAAGAAGAAAAATTTATTTTGAGCCAATTTAGTTTTATATCCATTAAAAATGGACAAAAAGAACTTTTATAACGCGTTTCTGGAACTCCATTTGTCAGGATTACTGTAATCCACATTTTTGTTCGGTCAGCTTTAATTAAAAAATTTTTTATTATTTTTATAAAAGAAAAAAAAATACGTTTTTGTTGAAAAAATTTTTATTAAACATTTATTACAAAAATAACTGTAACGAAACTTCTTACAAAAATTTACAAAACAATTAAGATTTATTCTTCAAACTAGATTTTTCATCTACAATACCATACAATCGCACCTATAAAATAAATATGTTAAAGAATGCAGTGTGAAAAAAAGTACAAAATTACCTCGTCAGTCGAAAATGCAGCCCTACAAAATTTAATTAAAAATTCACAAATATTTTCAGCACCTTGTTCATGAGCAAGTTGAAGCAATGAATGACCATTAAAATCTCGCATTTTTGCAATATCATATGCAACAGTGCTTTTAAAAGCTTCAATATTTTTATCTTTAATTGCTTGAATTGCAGTTGCAAATGCTTTATTCTTTTCATGTGCAATTATTTGATTATTTAATATTGTTGTATCAGTTGCAAATGGACGATATCGGCTTCGTTTAACTTTGACTAAATTTCTTTTTGTTATTCCTTCTTTTTCTTTTACATGATTATTATAAATATGTCGATCCAAGTTTCGTTTTGTAATTGTTGCATACGGACATACCATACATGTATAT
This sequence comes from Panagrolaimus sp. PS1159, assembly GCA_963922195.1. Classification (NCBI taxonomy): domain Eukaryota; kingdom Metazoa; phylum Nematoda; class Chromadorea; order Rhabditida; family Panagrolaimidae; genus Panagrolaimus; species Panagrolaimus sp. PS1159. The sequence goes on from CAWUHW010000027.1 coordinate 808,134, forward strand.
GGCTTTTCGCCAGTATGAGATCTTCGATGAACTTTTAATGCTGATGTAGTTCTAAAAGTTATAATTAAAAAATATTTTAAAAAAAAGTAAAAAAATTACCGAAACGCTTTTGGACAAAGAGTACAGGTATACGGTAATTCACCAGTATGAATTCGATGATGAGCTCGAAAATTATTTTTAAATAATAAAAGTCCACAATATGGACATTCCATTCGTGCCATTCCAGTACCTGCTGCAGCATCAGCATCAATGTTTGGCGGAGCTTCTAAATTCATATTATCATCTTCAATATTTTCTTCATTATCTCCTTCTTCGTTTTCAATAAATCCGTCATTAGAAATTTCGGCAGCTATTGCTCCGCGATGAAGCGGTGGAGGTGTTTCCGTTACTTCTACTGGAGCAAGTTGAGGAAATTCTCGAAATGGTACAAATGAAGTTGTTTGACCATCACCATCTAGATAAGTTTCATGATAAGTTGATGCTGGAGCAGAATGTGAAATATTTTCTGGATTTGATCTTGAGAATGATGCCTAAAATACAGATTATAAACCATAAAAGAACAACGAAAACTTACAGCAACTAATGTATCTTCTACCGTACGAGAAACTAAAGGCTTTTTCTGTATTGCTGGTTGACTTGAACGAACACATTGAATTAAAGCTTCAACAACACAATAATCCAAATGTAATATAAATTCTCGATATTGTTCTTTACTATATACTGCTTTACATTCATCACAAATATAATCAGATTTTTTATCTGTTGTTGAAGCATTTTGTTTTACATTACTCTTTGCAACAACAGCAGCAGCATTGATTGGTTGACGTTCAAATTGCTGTGGAGTAATAACTTGAAACTTCTAAAACAATAACTACAGTATTTAAAATACAAAACTAAAACCAACTTGTCCACTATAAATTTCATCTTGACTTGTTTCATCGATAATTATCTCATTGCCATATTCATCATATAAACGATAATCTACTTTATTAGATTCATGTTCCACGACATTTGAAGTATCAACAAGATTTCCAAAGCCATCAACGTATTGAACTTTTTGAATAACTAAATTTTCATTTGGTACAAAATGTACACCAGGCGGAAGTTCATCATCAAAATATGTAACAAGACGATTATTTGTATCATAAAATTGTAATAAAGCACCATTCTCATCAACAATCTTTCCTTCAACACCTTGATATACAACACTCACTTGACTAATATAATCATCATTTAAATCATTACTATTGGAAAAATTACTATTTTCTTCTTGTACAATTTCATATTGTTGTTGTTGTGGTGCATCATTACTTTCACCAGTATAGCTAACTTCATATTGTTGTTGCATTTCATTATCCATAACATCCAATGTTGGAGGTTCAAGTGAAAGAGATGTATAACTTCCATCGGATAGAACATTTCCAGCTTCACGAACATAATATCCTTCACCTTCTTCATCAATTGCAGATCGTTCAAATACAGATTCTGGTGGCTCATATCCATTTGTTAAAACAAAATTTGTTTCATCTTCTTGAAGGTAAACATCATTGGAAAGATATTGTCGAGGAATATATGAATCTTCTTCATCTTGATTATGAAGCAAAGAACCCATATAATTTTATTGAAGTAACTGTTGGAATTTAGTCTAAATTATTTAGAAGATAGAATTTTTACAACAAAAATTATTAGCGGTTTTTTGTTTGAGTTAAGTTAGCAGAATTTATTCGTGTCAAGATTGCATTTTAGAGTTAAAATGTAAACTTTTCAAAACTCTGCTTAGGGTTGGTCATTTACCGGTAAATTTATAGTGGACGTAAATTTACCGGTCGAATGGTAAATTTACCGAAAATGCAAAAAATGTCTCCTGCCTCCAGATTCACCCAAATTTAGCTTGAAAATGATTTTAAAAGTCTAAAGCGTGCTTAATAATTGAATTTTTAGTAACAATAACTTATTTTTGACCAAACAGTTCATTTTTTGATTTTTAATTGTCGCTATCAATGAAATTTCCATCCTCAAAAACGCAAAAAACATTATTTTTAAGAAAAAAGAGCTAAATTTTTAATATATCCGTCTCTGAAAAATATTTCATGAAAATAAATTTTGGAAAATTTTCATTTTTTTTCTAAAAATTTTCTCATTTGTCCTACACACAAATTTTTTAATTTACCGGTAAATCAGCCCTCGGAATATTTGCCGGTAAATTTACCACCGACCAACCCTAACTCTGCTGCTTTTATACAGAGCTTTTCTATTACTAAAAATATAAAACGTTCCAAAGCTTTTTCTTTATTAATACAGATCTGGCTAATTAATTCTACCAAAGTTTTAAAATTCAAACTATAAATAGGAAACTCGTTTTTCAAGTACTGTATTTTTTGTTGAAATATCAAAACGGTTTTATTTATAATTTTATAAAATCAAAATTAATTTTTCTCTTTTCTTCATTTCAAAAAACAGAATAAAAATTTTTTTTTGTAAATTTACTTTAAATACCATATCCGTATAAATAATTAACAAAAATACCGAGCTTTAAAATAAATTATTTTAATGAAACTAAATTTTAGTTACTAAAAACACAAATGATTACTGTAAAAAAAAGTCAATTCTTAATTTAAAAATTGACTTTGTTTTACAGTTACTGAAATTTCATACAGTTATAAAAACTATTATTATAAAACAAAAATTCTACAAGATGAAATATTAATTTTGTAACAGCTTTTGTAATTGCAATGAATTTGTGAAAGAAAAGCAAGAAGAATGATTTCAGGAAAATCAAAATTTCCGGATATTGTAAGTTTACGATGAAAAACAGTAAACAATTAATGAGTGCAGAATCTCCCCAAAAAACAGAACGATGCAAGTGCAAATACATAAAGGATGAAAAAACAAGTTACATTATTTTTATACAACTTTAGATTACTGTATTTGATTTATGATTTCTGGAAAAAGAACGTCAACGGATACATAAACTTCTCTGTTTGTAAATGACAAGTACAATTACTGTACTTTTTCTTGAACCACAACTGTCAACAAATTGTTTGTGGAAAACGAATAACAATAATAAGTTCCTCTACCAAAAGCTTAGGCAACGTTACTATTGTATTTCCAAAAAAGTTAAGAAGTGTTCCCAATATCTACAATAACCAGACCCCAAAAGTAATGCCCCCTTCGAAAAGAAAAATGAAATGAATTAAACAAAATAGATTTATTAATCCAACAACAAAAAACTGTTTAAATAACAAAATTAGACACTTTCCAAAACAGGTGGTTCATAATCATCAGGACGGCTAATAGCTTCACCAGCTTCAGTAACAGCTCCAGTATCAGTACCATGAAGATCAAAAAGACGACCATGTTCAAATTTAGGCTTTTTAAGAACCTTTACTTTACGAATGTAAACATCTTGAAGTGGATGAAGATACCAACATTTACGTTCAATTTCTTTTTCAATTGATCCTGCAATCAACTTTTTTACAGCTGTCTTCAAATCAACACCTTGAATTTCTTTTTGAATATTTTCAACCATACGAGCACGAATTGCACGAACTTTTGATGATTGAGCATATGTTGCTTTTTTGATTTGATGTGGATCACGTTTTGTAAAACCAATACAAAAGATACGAAGAAGATATCCATCAGATGTACGAACGGCAACATTTCCTTCAATTAATGTATGCCATTTACGAACAATTGAACATAATTTATCACGTGAAAGTGACATTCCATGAAAATTTGTAAGACATTCACGTCCTTGAACATCTTCACATACAAGACGGAATTTCTTAAAATCTGTATCAATTGAATTTAAATCACCAAGTGATACTTCATAAACACGTCCCTTCAAGAAATCCGATGCAATACCTATAAAGTTTATATAAAGATATACAAAAAAGTACTGTAAAAATAAAACATACGTGTTCCTTGAGTACGATTAACCAAAGTTTTTCCAACTTGACGATTGGTAAACATTGATGGAGCTTTTATATCATACCATTCTTTACGTGAAAATGGATCAACTGCCTTCTTCTTATTTCCTTTCTTGATCATCTTCTTTCCTTTTCCAACAGCCATGATTGCAAGATTACCTGAAAAAGATACAGACATTAATTATATGAAACCGGTACATTAAAATGATAATACAATAACAATACAGAAAATACACGCAAAAATAGTAGGCCTAAAATGATTTATCAATAATCGTCGCACGTTGTATGTTTGTTTGTCTTTTCTTTCCGTTTCCAACGCTGCAGCCAACACATTTTCGACTGTTTGTTTCCATATCATTTTTTTGCGATAAAATAGGTAACCGTGGCAGGGAAAGGGTCAAATAAAACACCGCTGCTTCTTGAAAATGTGGCCAAAGCAGCATTCACATCTTTTAATTGTATGTTAGTTCGCTTTTTTTCTCTACAGAACTTAAAGAAAATGATAATTTTCTCGACGATTCTTTTATTAGCTGGATTTGTTATTTTTTCTTCGGCAGATAACCCAAGAGTAAAAACGCAAGTTGGGGTTATTGAAGGATTTGAACATGTCAATAAAGATGGTTCAAAATCACATATTTATCTTGGGATAAGATATGCACGCGCGCCTGTTGGAGAACTTAGATTTGAGGTAAGAAAAGCTTTTTATGTTTTAAAAACAAATTATTTTCAGAAACCTATGCCTTATCCTGAAGTAGATGGAATAATGGAAGCAAAAACATTTGCACCTGCTTGTTTTCCTGTTCATCGTGAAAAAATGGGAGCCTCAAATTACAGCGAAGATTGCTTATTTCTCAATATAATTAGACCGGCAACTAAAGTAAATCCTTCTTAATTCTAATAAAAATAAACCAAGTTTGTAGCCAACAAATCCAAATGGTTATCCAGTGTTAGTATTTATTTACGGCGGAGGCTTTGTAACCGGTGATACTGAAAAATACGGATATAAGTCTCTTAGTGAAAATTTTGCTGCGCATGGGATCGTTACAGTAACCATTCAATATAGAGTTGGACCACTTGGTAAAAAAAATCAATCATTAGGATACCCAAAACATTTTTAGGCTTCTTTTCAACCGGTGATAATATTTTACCAGGTAACATTGGATTGTGGGATCAAATGTATGCACTACACTTCTTACAACAAATTTTGCCAAATTTTGGAGCTAATCCACAAGAAATGACTGTTTGGGGTCATTCAGCAGGAGCTGCAAGCGTTCATGCTTTATCTATTTCGCCTCATTCAGAATGTGGGTTCAAAAAATGTTAGTAGAAGCGTTACAAATTAACTTTAGTTTACTTTAAACGTGCCATACAAGCATCTGCATCTTTATTTGCTGAATGGGCCCTTAATGAAAATGTTGTCGATAATTCTTTAAAGCTAGCAAAATTTTTAAATTGTTTTGATAAAAACTCCGAAAAGGTTCATGATTGTATGAAAATAAAAACAATCGATGAAATACTAGATGCAGCTGATAAAATGGGCGCATATAATGCTCATGTTCGAGAATTTACTTTTAATCCACGATTAGATGGACAATTTTTGCCTCAAACATTAGAAAGTTTAATGAAATCGTCCACAAATATCCCTACACTTTTTGGTCTTACTGATAAAGAATGGGCTATGATTGGTAATAAAAAAAAGTACTGTAAAAATAGCATTAATCATGGAATATATTTGCAGCAAATGTGCCTCAACATCCACTTCGAAATCCTAATGGTATTAACGACGAAGACAAAAAACATTTTCGTAGCCGGGAATTGCAAAGTTACATTGGAGAATTTATTGTCCCCCATGAAGAAACTGGTCGAAGCGGAGGAGGCCTTAGAAATGCGCTTTTTGAATATTTTGTCGACCATAATGCACCAATAAAGGAAGAAGGCAATGAAGATTGGTATTTGAATAGAGCTGTTGATGTAAGCTAAAAAAAAGTTAAAAAGTGGTGAACCGACTAAAAATTATAGATTATGGGTGATTTAATGTTTGTTGTACCAGTAATGCAGCAAATTGAAGTCAGAACATCATTAAATCAAGAAAGCTATTTGTTTTATCAAAAATATTACAATAATGCTACAGTAGGAAAAAATGCACTTGTTCATGGTGAACTTTTTTTGCAGTAAAACAAGAAAAAAACTAAAAATTTAGGCGCTGTTCATGGCAATGAAAATATGTATATTTTTGATCAAGAATTTGGTTTAGAGCTTGCTGAAAATGATAAAATTATACAAAAAAATCTACTAGAAGCATTTAGAAGTTTTATTTTAACAGGGTAATAATTCTTATATATTCCTAACGCAAAGCAGCTAAAATTATAATTTTAGAGTCCCAAAATCATCTGGTTTGCAATGGCCAACAGTAGGGGCTGATAGCGGGCGGCATGTTGTGCTAAATCCTGGTCCAAAAATTGAAGAAAATTTTGAAAAAGAAAGAATGGATTTTTGGCTTAGAGAGCTTCCAGCAAAAGTAGGGATCAATATTCTTAAAAAAACACGACTACCACACGCAGAATTACATCAAAGACACTCAGAATTATAGATAATTGTTAAAAAAATGTTACATTTTATAAAATTTAGTGATAAAAAAATAAATAATTGTTGAAAAAGTGTTAAAAATTGAACAAAATTGGGAGAAAAAAATCTTTTTGAGGAAAAAAACGAGCAGCGACAGTCGCCAATAGGCCTGGTCTTAACACGAAGGATTGAAAAAACCGTTTGAATGTTGCATTTAATAAAGGAACAAAAAAAATTTTTTTCAACTGAAAAATTCAAAAAACTTTTAAAGTTTTTTTTAACACAAATTTTTTACAACTACCGTATAATGTTAAATAGATGAAAATTACCTTTTCATTATATGCTAAACTTACTAAAATGACACGAGTATTATGTGTAGCAGAAAAGAACGATGCTGCCAAGAATATTGCTGCTTTACTTTCTCGAGGAGGAGCTCAACGAACTGAAGGCCGAAGCGTTTATAACAAAATTTATCGGTTTGATCATCAATTTCGTGGACAAATGGCTCAATTTGCTATGACATCTGTTTCTGGACATTTGTTAAACTTGGAATTTACTGGACCCTATCGAGAATGGAGACCTGATTCAATTAGTGCATTATTTGAAGCACCTGTAACAAAAACTGTTCCACAAAATATGCTTGCTATTGAACAAACTTTACTGTAACTATCTCTTTTTTTATACTTTATACTAATTATCATCATCTCTTTTTAGTGAACAATCTCGTCAAGCTCAAGTACTAATTATCTGGACTGATTGTGATCGTGAAGGTGAGCATATTGGTGCTGAAATTATTACTGTTTGCCATCGACAAAATCCACGCCTTGAAGTATATCGTGCAGTCTTTTCTGAAATTACTGCACCTTCTGTTAACCGAGCTTTGCAAAATGTTGTTCGACTTGATCAGAATAAGGTTGATGCTGTAGATTGTCGTTCTGAATTGGACCTTCGAATTGGTAAACTAAAATTTTACGTTTTACCAGCAATATAACGTCAGTTTTTAGGAGCTGCGTTTACTCGCTTACAAACTTTACATCTTCAAAGTGCTATTCCTAATGTTTTGGAAGGTGTTGTCTCTTATGGTTCTTGTCAATTTCCTACACTTGGTTTTATTGTTGAACGTTATAAAGCCGCAAAAGAATTTATTCCTGAAACATTTTGGCGATTAATTGGACGTCATTCACGAGCTAATCAAAATGTTGAATTTGTATGGGAAAGGAATCGATTATTTGATAGAGATGTTGTTAATATGTTTTTACAAGAATGCAGAGAAGCTCGAGCAAATGCAAGAGTTGTTGCTGTTCGTGAAGTTCCAAAAATTCGATGGCGACCCATTGCTTTGGATACTGTTGAATTTGAAAAGCTTGCTGTTCGAAAACTGAGGATGTCTGCCAGAGATGCTTTAGCTGCTGCAAATCGCCTGTATACAAGTGGATATATCTCTTATCCACGAACTGAAACAAATATATTTCCAAAAAATATTCAGCTTGGTCCACTTGTTGAATGTCAAGGAAATAGTGGTGATTGGGGACAATTTGCTGTTGGTATTATGCAAAATGGTGGACCTCAAGCAAAAAATGGAAGAAAATCTGATGAAGCGCATCCTCCTATTCATCCACTTAAATTTGCAACTAAAGAAAATCTTCTACGTGATTGGAAAGTTTATGAATTAATTGTACGACATTTTCTTGCTTGTGTTTCTCGTGATGCCACAGGAAAAGAAACCACCGTTGAAGTTATGGTTGCAGATGAAACTTTTAAAGCAACTGGTTTGATTGTTGAAGATCCAGGTTTTTATCAAGTATGGACATATGATAAATGGTCTGATAAGACTTTGCCGAAATACAGAAATAATGAAATTCTTAAAGATTTTGATGTTACAATGGGTGAAGGTAGTACGACAGCTCCTTTACTTCTTAGTGAAGGTTAGTTAATTTTTCTAAAACTTTTTTGTAATCGTAATCCATATTTTAGCTGATTTGATTGCTTTAATGGAAAAACATGGTATTGGAACAGATGCTACACATGCTGAACATATTGAAAAGATTAAAACTCGTAGTTATGTTAAATTAAATGGGGACAATAGATTTATTCCTGGTTTTTTGGGTCTTGCACTTGTAGATGCTTACAATGAAATGGGCTTTGAAATGAGTAAACCTGCACTTCGATCACATCTTGAATCTCAACTTGTTGAAATTTGCAATGGTATGTTTAATTTTATTGATTAAAATGTGATTAAAGTTAGTTTTTTAGGCACAAAAACTAAAGCTGAAGTACTGCAAGAACAAATCCGAAATTACAAAAACATTTTTATGGCTGCAGAAAGGCGTATTCGAGTATTATCTGATATTTTAAGAAGATACCTTGACCCAAGACAACAACAGAGACCTGTTTGATGATGTTTTGTTATTTTTTTATGTCTATCATTAGTTGTTATAATACTGGTATAAATAATTGTTATTATGTACATATACATAAATTGTTAAATTTTTGTTGAATTACTTGTTTAACCGGTTTAATTACCGTAATTTATTTTTTTTACTTTGCATTTTAAAATTTTTAGCTTGTTATTCGACGTTATTGGTTACGGTATTTATTTTTAGGGTAAATTTAAAAAGGCTTATATCGCTGCTCAATCATGGCTGTTGGAAAAGGAAAGAAGATGATCAAGAAAGGAAATAAGAAGAAGGCAGTTGATCCATTTTCACGTAAAGAATGGTATGATATAAAAGCTCCATCAATGTTTACCAATCGTCAAGTTGGAAAAACTTTGGTTAATCGTACTCAAGGAACACGTATGTTTTATTTTTACAGTACTTTTTTGTATATCTTTATATAAACTTTATAGGTATTGCATCGGATTTCTTGAAGGGACGTGTTTATGAAGTATCACTTGGTGATTTAAATTCAATTGATACAGATTTTAAGAAATTCCGTCTTGTATGTGAAGATGTTCAAGGACGTGAATGTCTTACAAATTTTCATGGAATGTCACTTTCACGTGATAAATTATGTTCAATTGTTCGTAAATGGCATACATTAATTGAAGGAAATGTTGCCGTTCGTACATCTGATGGATATCTTCTTCGTATCTTTTGTATTGGTTTTACAAAACGTGATCCACATCAAATCAAAAAAGCAACATATGCTCAATCATCAAAAGTTCGTGCAATTCGTGCTCGTATGGTTGAAAATATTCAAAAAGAAATTCAAGGTGTTGATTTGAAGACAGCTGTAAAAAAGTTGATTGCAGGATCAATTGAAAAAGAAATTGAACGTAAATGTTGGTATCTTCATCCACTTCAAGATGTTTACATTCGTAAAGTAAAGGTTCTTAAAAAGCCTAAATTTGAACATGGTCGTCTTTTTGATCTTCATGGTACTGATACTGGAGCTGTTACTGAAGCTGGTGAAGCTATTAGCCGTCCTGATGATTATGAACCACCTGTTTTGGAAAGTGTCTAAATCTTTACAACTCTGTTTTCTTTTGCTGACACTTGTTTGTTATTGCTTTTGAAATGTTTTGTTTTTATGATGTTTCATTGCGAATAAATTGTTGTTATGGTATTTTTTAAAGTTTTATTTTGGGGTTTTTTATTATGTACAGTAACTGGTTTTAACAATTTTGGGGTTTTATTTTTAAGTTTCAAGTTGATTCATTTCGTAATATAGGCCTTTGCTTGCCATTAATTCTTGATGAGTTCCTTCTTCAGCAATTTCACCATCAACAAGGACAATAATTTTATCAACTTTTCTGATGGAAGATAGCCTATGTGCAACATGGACTATTGTGCATTGCTTTTTTACACTGTCAAGAGCAGTTTGGACAGCCTAAAAAAGGGGATTTTATTTATATTTTTTAGCAACTTTATGGTTTTACCTTTTCACTTGTTGCATCAAGTGCAGCTGTTGCTTCATCGAGAAGAAGAACTTTTGGATCACGAATCATTGCTCGAGCAATTGCAATTCTTTGTTTTTGTCCGCCGCTTAATTGTGCACCAAATTCTCCGACTTCTGTTTCATATCCATTTGGAAGGGAAGTAATAAAGTCATGGATATGTGCAATTTTTGCTGCTTTAATAATTTTTTCCATATTATATTCATCATCACATAAGCCATAAGTAATGTTTTCTTTAATAGTAAATGAAAAAAGGCTACAAATTGAATTTGTTTTTTTTGAAGTAATTAGCTTTTTTTTAATAGTAAGAAAAGTTTTTTTAAAAATGCAATAAGCTCAATATTTTTAGAGGGAACGCAAGGTTTGATCCATTTTTCATTTTTAAAGTTTTTTTTCGAAATGTCATGAACCTGGAAATCAGGCAAAAAAAAACAATAGAAAAAAATCCTAATTGTCAGGTTCATGACATTTCAAAAATTAACGTATAAAACAAAAAATGTGTCAGCTTCATCGTTTTTTTAAATTTCATTAACCAAAATCCCCCCTTTTTTGACTTACTTTGGTTCTTGTGAAACAGAAACAACAACTCTTCGAAGATAATTTGGATTAATACTTTTAACATTATAATTATCCAACATCACTTGACCACTTGTAGGTGTGTACATTCGATGAAACATTGATATAATTGAAGATTTTCCTGATCCTGATGGCCCTACAATTGCTACAGATTGTCCCGGAGCAACTTGAATAGTCAAATTTTTTAATATTGGAACAATTGGACGTGAAGGATATCGAAATTCAACATTTTGAAGAGAAATTCTTCCAATTACTTTTGGTCTTAAGCCTTCATCGGTGAGATTATCCATATCTGTTGGAGGTTCATTCATTACGGAAAGGATATTTTCGGATGCCACTCGAGCTCGAGTTAAATCACTAACAGAAGCGATTAACTGGGAAATAAAATTTGCACCAAATTGTGTGAGCAAAACTACTCTAAAAAAATTTAAGTGATTAATTTCAATTTTGGATATTTTAATTAATAAAAATGAATTTTACAAAAAAAGGAGAATAACTCAAATTTAAAATTTTTTTATTCTTGGGTTACTATGATAGTAACAAAAAAACACGATAAATTATATATTTTGAAAATTAATTATAAAACCCATAAATGATAGTTTACCTCAAATAATCAAATGGTGTAATTTCATTGCTTAACATCATAATTTTTCCAATGTGTAGCGTAATTGCAATTAAAATATATGTAAAACTAAATTGACATGCAAAAACGAAAGCAGAAATACAAGACTGTCGTTTCATTGCTCTAAAAAAATTTTTTTGAAAAGTTTAAAATTAAAATTTAATAATTTACGATTGTAGAGGTCTTAATGCATTATAAAAAATTTCATCAAAGTGCCCTTGTAAAGTATATGCTTTAATTGTTGACATATTTGAAAGGACAACGGTAGCGAGCTGAAAAAAAAGAAGAATAAGAATGATGCAATTTAAAAAAGACATTTAAAATTTTTTTGTCATTGTTATCTAATTATGATAAAAATTTTTTTCGATTTCTATCATTTGATAGTAACACCGAAGATGATTGCTATCAATGATAGTAACATAATATGCTTGAAAAATTTTTGAAAGTAATCGAAAAATATTATTTTTCGATTACTTTCAAAAATTTTTCAAAAAAAACTTACACTGGCTGCTTTCTTTTCTTCTTCGACCATTTGTCGCTGCCGTTTTGAAGTTTCTTTTAATTCAACCATTCGAAACATAAAAAATACAGGAAATTGAAAACTACAAAATGCTGCAAGTTTCCAATTAATCCAAAATGCAACTGTTACAGAAACTAGCGAACAAATAATTGCAGGTAAAAGTAAATCAAGCTTTTCTCCCAAAATTCTATTCAACGATGCTGTATCTGTCATAAGTTTATGAACAAGTCTTCCAGGAGAATTTAATTCTTCATCGAAATATGCAGCACCATGTCTTAAAATTTTTCGAAACATTTGTCCTAAAAAAATTTTTTTATGGTAAAAATTAATCGAAATTTCGGCATACCTCTTAAATGTATACTAAATCCATGCCCGTACAGCGCAACCGTCAATCTTCCAACAGCTTCAAACATTGTTTTAATAATAATTAAAGCTGTATAAATTGCCGCAACAATTAAAACTTGTCTCGTTCGTTGCGTATCTGGAGCCATTGCAATTTCAAGAACTGATGCAACTTCAAAACAAACAAGTAAAAAGAAAAGTCCTCGAAGAATTGTTACTGGAATTGCGGTTGCCAAATATGTATAACCTTTTTTATAAGATTTTATTAAACGCCAAACTGCTCGAAAATTTGTTGATTTTCCTGGTAACTAAAATTTTCGCATTTTAAAAAATTTTGCAATAATTTATTTTTTTAAAAAATAAAAAAAATTTTCTTACCGCAACCAGCAGGATTCGAACCTACGCGGGCAATGCCCATGAGATTTCAAGTCTCACGCCTTAACCGCTCGGCCATGGTTGCTACAATCTAAGCGGTAAAAATATTGTACTTCAAAAAAAAAGATATTTTTTAGTTAGCAAAAATAGAGAAACATTTTTTTACGGCATTTGAAAAAAAGAAACGCTTAGAAAATGCAAAAAGAAAAAGTGGGAACAGGTTCTTTTTTTAAATTCATTTTTGTAGCACTGCAAAAGATGTCTTACATTTACAAAATGCATAAAACTGTTTTGAATTTTTTGGTGAAAAGTGAATGTTTTTAACAAAGTAATTGTGAGTGATAAAAATTAAAATTGCCACAAAAATGTGAAGTTAAAATCAAAAATGATCAAGATGATATCATTAATAAAAAAGTAGGTTTTCTAAAAATTAATCAAAGACTATGTAGAAAGTACATTAAAAATCACATACTTTTTTTTGAAAAATATGAATTTATTTTCGTCATAATTTATGTATTTATGGGTCTATTTTTTGATGTTGAAGTATTTACAAATTCATTTTTTTTTATTTTCAGCTCTTTTTTTGAAAACGTTTAAAAATAGTTTAAAACCTTTTTAAAAACCGCTCAGAATGTAGCAACCATGGCCGAGCGGTTAAGGCGTGAGACTTGAAATCTCATGGGCATTGCCCGCGTAGGTTCGAATCCTGCTGGTTGCGGTAAGAAATTTTTTTTTATATATTTTTTAACTTACACTATAATCATCATCATAAGTTTTTTCTTCAACTGCAACTTCCATGACATTTGTTTTAAAACTTTTATCTAATCTTGAACGCTTTTTTGACATAACTGGTAAAGCTAATTTTTGCCGATCATTACTTAAAACAGAATATGATTTGCCAAGTTTTTTATTGGCACCAAGTGAAGATCGAGCCCATGCACGGCGACGTGATTCAGGGTCCTAAAACAGGTTATGGTTTGTTGTAGTAAATATGGATATATAAGACGGCTAAACGAATTATGATTTCCGGACTGAAAAAAACAACCCTGTTTTTGGAAAATTTTACATTAGCTAATTTTGACGCTAAAACTGATAAATTGCATCAGGTTGCCTCAGAATTTTTTTTCAAAATGGTTTTTTCATTTTTCTGTTAGAACTGTCTCAAAAAAAATTTATTTGAGGCAGCTTCAGTAAAAAAGATAAAGTGACAACTTTTTTTGAGACGATTTTTCTGTTTTTCACCATTTTTCGTAAAAATGGCAAATTTGTTAAAAAACTCATTAAAATGAAAGTCAAAAAAAGAAAATTAAGAAATCAGAAATTTATTTCATGTTTGCCTCACTTTTGAGGCAACTTGTTTAATTTATAAAACATTGCCTCACTTTTGAGGCAACTTGTTTAATTTATAAAACATTGCCTCACTTTTGAGGCAACTTGTTTAATTTATAAAACATTGCCTCAAAAGGTAAGGCAGTTTTTATTGAAAAAATCGCCACATAAAGTGAGGCAGTTTTCGTCAAAAAATTGCCTCAAAAAGTGAGGCAATTTTCGTCAAAAAAATTGCCTCAAAAAGTGAGGCAATTTTCGTCAAAAAAATTGCCTCAAAAAGTGAGGCAATTTTCGTCAAAAAAATTGCCTCAAAAAGTGAGGCAATTTTCGTCAAAAAAATTGCCTCAAAAAGTGAGGCAATTTTCGTCAAAAAAATTGCCTCAAAATTCGAAAACAATATTTTTTCATAAATTTATTATTAACACAACCAGATATTTATAAAAAACAAATAAAATAAATGCTACAGCGTCAGCAAAAATTACAACAGAAACAGATATTACCTACAGCGTTTGATGTGGACTTTAGTTTTGTTTTTTCTTTTCCGTTTCACTTGTTTTTGGAATTTTTGGTGGAAGCACTTGTATTCTTTTTCTTGTTGATCGACGGAGTGATGATTCTACAGCGTTAGAAATAACAGAGTTATCAGAATGATGAATTTGTGTTGAAATTCAAGATTCTGCAGAAGATAGAATTTCTGTTGAAATTAATGGTTCATTCGGTGGCTGAATTTCTGCTGAAGATGATGGATCAGTTATTGGTACAGCTTCAGGTTCTTGCAAAGTTGGATGTGCTGATGATGGAGTTTAAGTTATCGTAATAGGTGGTGGCAATCGCCATGGTTTCCATACATTTGGATTGTGCAGAAACGCTTTAAGATTTTCGTTATCCGGATCAGGAATATACTCCTTTCATACCGCCAGAAATTTCAACATGTACAAGTTTAACCTAAAAATTATTCGTCATGTTAGTGGTACGAAAAGAAAGCACTTACAAGAGATTTCGTGTAGAAACATTTTGAAAAATGATAAGACTTATTTCGAAGAATTTGTAATACAGCTCTGAAGTATTGTTCCATTGAATCTACAGCGTTACGGAAAGCAAGATCAATGTCGCTTCTTCTTGTAGCAATTCCACCAGCAACAGTTCCTTGAACAAACAAAGCTTTTCCTTTCTAAAACATATTAATTATTGTGGTAAACTATACAAAAAACCTACAAAGGCTCCACTTAATACATCCAAAATATGATCAGCAGCATTCATCTTTTGATGTTGAACAGTTTGAAACATTTCTGTCATTTCTTCCTAATTTTTATCTTGAAAATATCCATCTCCACCAATTTTATTGAGCAGCGAATCCAAAATAAGTTTAACTTTAGTTGCGTCATCTACAGCGTAAGAATTTAATTCATCAAGTTCATTTGATTCATTGATAGGAAAGCGAACAGTTGGACAGCATTGATGAGCTTTCTTTAAGCATTTTTCAAATTGAAGAGCAAATCTTTGTCGTTTTAAAGCTTCAGCTTCCTTATAGAAAACAGATTCAGCTTGAACTGCAGCAGTTCCTTCAATAAGTAATCTTTTTAACCTTTCAGCAACCCTATCCATCAAGGTGCAAGTATTTTTTAGTTCTACAGCGTTTAAACCATCTAAATTAATAATTATATTGCTAAAATAGTTAAGAAAATTAATAAGATTAAATAGTGGGATAAAAAAAAACGCGAAACAATAACGATTAAAATAAATATTAAAGTAATATAGCTTTTTTCTGTAACATAAAAATTTAAATCCAAATTTTTCTGCCGTGCATTTTCATTCATACACATGTGGCCAATATTTTTCCACAGCAGCGCCTATTTTCAACATGCTAGCATAAAATGTATTTTTTTTCTCAAAAGTCGTTTCTTTTTTATCCTGCTATTTTTTTGTCTCTTTTTTTGTCTTTGCTCTTATATATTTTCGTTGTTTTTTACTTTAATTATTTTTTTATGTTTGCTTACAGTTATTTATTTTTTAGAGTACTTTCAATTATGATGAATGGCAACGAAGATTACGCTGTGAATGGCAACGAAGATTACGCTGTAGAACATCCTGAAGTTCAAGCACCAATAACTTCATCTGATGCTAACTTTCAACATTTACAACTTGGTTTAAATAGTATTTTGCAAAGCTTGAAGGCATCTGACGCTGTAGAATTTAAAGATATTAATCATGCTCCACTTTTTCGTGCTCTTCGTGGTAGTGTTCGAATTTTCTTACAGGATTGGCCTCTATCAGTTGAAGTAAGTTATTAATTAACAAAAATCATGTAATTTTATTTGATTTTTTAGGAATTTACTGGTGAAGATTTGGAACAATTAATTATGCTTCTTAATGAATTGGAAAATGCTGCAAAAAACGCTGTAGTTGTTGGACAAGTTGCATTCTCCCCAAAATCACCTTTGGGAGAAGTGGGTTTCTTCAAAATGGAAAATCAAGTAGTTCAACAAGAATGGCAACAACGATGTGTATCCAAACGTCGTGAACAACAAGTTGCATCTGGAAGTCATCGATATGAAAGAAATACATCCAGTTTTAATGGGTAATTTTACATTCTGATAATTTAATTACTTTATATTATTTTTAGAATGTAACGATAATGAACTTCCAAAAGTTTATGCCGAAGCGTCTGTGTATATTCCAGATACACCAGAAGAAAACAAAGAAGAATATATTGCATCAATTGCTACTGAAAATCGCTGCTGCTTTGCTTCAATTCTGGATTTTCATGATTTGCATATTTTTGGAAAGTATGCCAAAGAACATACAAACGCTGTAGTTTCATTCAGTTCTAAAAGTAAGTACAATTAATTGATTTGTTTATATGAAAATTTGTTGGGATTTCAGCTTCATCGTTAATTATATCTGAATTGCATTATTATGAGAAAATTTGCGTCATTGGACCTTCATCAATCAAAGAATTTGTAGAAAAATTAGTTGCTTCTGCTGCTCCAAAAACTTCTGAACCTAAAGAAAACTCTGAAAATGATGTCAATGATTCACTTTCAACAAAAACTTCTGAATCTAAGGAGAATTCTGAAAATGATAATAATATTGCAGATTCAACACTGATTAGTGATTCAAATACCTCATCATAAATTCGTTGTTCACGCTGTAGATAATATCTGTTTCTGTTGTAATTTTTGCTGACGCTGTAGCATTTATTTTATTTGTTTTTTATAAATATCTGGTTGTGTTAATAATAAATTTATGAAAAAATATTGTTTTCGAATTTTGAGGCAATTTTTTCGACAGAAACTGCCTCACTTTTTGAGGCAATTTTTTCGACAGAAACTGCCTCACTTTTTGAGGCAATTTTTTTGACGAAAATTGCCTCACTTTTTGAGGCAATTTTTTTGACGAAAATTGCCTCACTTTTTGAGGCAATTTTTTTGACGAAAATTGCCTCACTTTTTGAGGCAATTTTTTTGACGAAAATTGCCTCACTTTTTGAGTCAGCTATCAATAAATTAATAAAGCTGCCTCGCTTTTGAGGCAGATATCAATAAAATAACAACACTGCCTCGATTTTGAGGACGTTATCAATAAATTAACAACGGTGCCTCACAGTTGAGACGATAACAAAAAATTTTCTCAATTTTTTAATTTTCATTTTACAATTTGAGAATTTGTCTTTTTTCCTAAATTTACCTCACGTCTTTAAAAAATGAGGCTACCATGTCAACATCTCTTTCATTGCCTCAAAAAAGTTTTTTTTGAGGCAGCAATTGAATAAAAAGCGATTTTTCAATTTGAAAAATTTTTCTGAACTTTTTTTTGGCATTTTCGATTTTAAAACGAAAAATGGCAAAATCTTAAAAAAAAGGGTCGTTTTTTTCAATCCGGAAATCACAATTCGTTTAGCCGTCTTATATGATATCCATGGGTGGAGTTGGCACCAAAAATGCCATGGCATTGAATTAAACTTACCAATGAATGTTTAGACATATCTGAAGGACCCATACTAAATTTTCCTTTTAGCTTTGGTGCTTGATGTACTGGAAATGGAATGGCATCCAATCTTTGATCAGTATACATTCGAAAAAATTTTCCATCTTTTGATGCCATTAATTCTTCTGGTGTTCCTTCTTCAACAATTTCACCAGATTCAAGCACAATAATTCTATCACTATTTCTCACAGTTGAAAGTCGATGTGCAATTGTAATTGTTGTAACACCTTGTGAAGCAGCATCAATGGCCTTTTGAACTTCACCTTCATGTTTTGAATCGAGTGCTGAAGTGGCTTCATCAAAAATAATTACTGAAGGATTTCGGATAACAGCTCGAGCAATTGCAACACGCTGTTTTTGTCCACCACTTAACTGAAGTCCACGATCACCAACTCGAGTTTGCATTCCTTCTGGAAGTGCAGAAATGAATTGCCATGCTTCTGCTTTTCGAGCGGCATCATTGATATCAGCTTGTGAGGCATCAAGTTTTCCGTAGCGGATATTATCGGAAATTGTGCCATCGAAGAGAACGGGTTCCTGTGAAACCAGACCAATCTCACCACGGATATCATCGGGATCCATTTTTCGAAGATCACAATTGTCTAATTCAACCTAAAAGTATGTTTTTAATTTTAAAATTTTTTCGAAATTAAATATTTAAATTGAATTTTTCCAAAATCGTGTTTTAAACATTTTTTCAAAAAACGGATTTCAAAAATCCCTTTAATCCTTAAACTTAAACTTTTGGTTAAAAACATTTTTGAAAAATTTTCGCGAAATTTATTTGAAGTATTTAATTTTGAGAAGGGATTTACGAAATCTGCAAACATACTTTAAACAAAAAATTATAATGATAAAAACAGATTTCATAAATCCGCTTTAAGCCTTTAATCTTCATACTTACATATCCACTTGTTGGGTCATAAAATCTTAAAATTAAAGCTGTTAATGTAGATTTTCCAGATCCACTTGAACCAACAATTGCAATATGTTCACCAGGTTTAATATCCAATGTAATACCTTTTAAGACTTCAACATCCGATCTCGATGGATATGAAAATTTAACATTTTTAAATGAAATTGTTCCATTTCCTTTTGGCTTTGGTTTAATTGGAATTCCATCAGATGTTTCACAAGTTAATTCTGGAAGGATTTTATTCTCTTTTCGAGCTTTATATCTTGCTTTAATTTTTACGCAGGCATTCTTTTCTGATTCAATATTTGGAAGTTCATTCAAAATTGATGTCATTTCAGCAGCATTCTGTCGGGCATTTGAAACTCCATTTAAATGAAATCCAATTGAAATTGATGTTACACACATATAAAGCATATTTATTGCTAATGCAGCTAATCTTCCAGGATTATCATTTCCAACTCTCCACATTCCATAACAAAGTGCAGCAGTAAAAACTAATTCCGTTAAAAGTACTTGTGCCAGAGAATCATAAACTGAAGAAGCTCGCAGCCGTTCTTCTGTCATTCGATTGTGCTCTGTTGCTATTTTTTCGTATCTAAAATATTTTTTGGATAAAATATTTTTTAGAAATATCGTTAAAAATTTGTTACTATCAAAATGATAATAACATTGAATCGATAAATATCATATGAAAAGTATGAAAAACAATAACAATCCAAAAAAGTCAAAAACTTTCAAATTTTTGTTACTTAACTGATTTTAACAAAGAATTGTTTCGAAAATAATATAAAAATTTTTGCAAATATCGTTAAGGGGGTTACGGAAAAATGATAGTAACATTGAATCAATGAATATCGTTCAAAAAATGTTACTATCAAAAACGATAATAATTCAAAAACATAAAAATTTTATTATTTTTGTTACTATAAAAGAGCTGATTTAATTAAAAAATGTTTTAGAAATGGTATACAGGCGCAAATATTGTTAAAGGTTGGTTGCCATAAAATGATAGTAACACAGAAATAAAAAAAATCGTTCAAAAATGTTACTTTCAAAAATGAAAGTAATCCAAAAAACACGATAGTTTACAAAACAATTTAAATGTTGAACATTTATAAAAACAATTTTAAGAAAAAATAAATTTTAATACGGAACTAAACTCACTTGCAAATAGTCTGTTTTTGAGCTGAAAATGCAATAACTGTTCGAATACTGTGAAATGTTTCTGTAACCAAATTTGTCATTTTATTATGTAGCGATTGTTCATCATCCAATGTTTTCGCAAACCACTAAAAAATATTTTTGATGTTTTTTAAAACTATGGTAATTGTAACGAACTTTACTAAAAATCATTCGAGTTCCAATTAATAGCGGTAGGGCAGTACACATAACTAATGTAACATCCCATTGAATATAAAAGCATACACTTAAAGATACAATTAAATATGATGAAATAAAAATAACCATTGGTAAATGATCTGCAATTCCTTGATAGATTGAATCTGCATGACTAAAAATTTTTTTTGCAGTTTTTTGTTTTAATGTTTGATTAAATTACAGTAACTTTTTATGTTACGAAATAAAAAATTGTGCTACAATTTAAAAAAATGTTTGCAAATGTTTTTAATTGCATTTCACTTTTTTTTCATTCTTTAAAAGTGAAAAAAAAAATGTGAGAGAAAAAAAGTTCAGTTCTTTGCTTTTTGTTGACGATTTCTCTCTCTTTCATACAAAAAAAGTGTGTGTGTGTATATTTTTAAAATCAACCCAAAAGAGAGGGCCTTGAAATGTGCATCTTTGGCCGAGTGGTTAAGGCGTGAGACTTGAAATCTCATGGGATTTTCCCGCGTAGGTTCGAACCCTGCAGGATGCGATTAAATTTTTTCAGTTTTGTGAAAAAAGTATTTTATGGTTGCAAAGGTTAATAATTAAATACGGTAATAAAAAATTGAATAAATGATTTTTAAAAAAAAAAACACGTTACAAATTTGCTAAAATTGTAGGAAGAATGCTCCAATATTTTAGAAGCGATAATTTAGGGATTTTAAGGATACGGATAAATGAAAAGGATATATGATATCCAAAACTTACTCATGTAACATGCTTGCAACCTGCCCTGAATGCCTTGATTCTAGCCATGCAACATCCATGTTTAATAATTTTTTAATATATGCCTTTTTAACCCGAAATACTTGTCGAATGCCACTCCATTCCCATGCCAATCTCTAAATTTTTTTTAATAAAGAATTTTAACGTTACAACAAAAATTACCTGTAAAAACGCGGCTAAAAATGTTGCAATTGAAAGACTGAACATTGCAATAAAAACTGGATTTGCACTAGATTCAAATTTTTGATCAACTTGAGTTTGCCGTTCAACGAGTGCAGCTCCAGAAGAAGTATTTTCAAATTCTTGTATGCTTGAAAATGTTTGGCCATGTTTTGAGAGGTGATTAAGTTCATGGGTTTTGTTTTGTTTAACTTCCTGCAAAATTAATTATTTTTTTGATAGTAATATTTTTTTAACGATAGTAACGTTTTATTATTATCCGTAACTTTTCAAAGGATAGCAATTATTTTGTAAAAGTGGTAAAAAGTACAGTAATCAAATTTCAATAAATTTACAAAATTTATTCTACAATTTTTAAAGTGTTCCCTGAGAAACAAAAACATTTTTTTTACCTCTCTTTCAATTGCAAATGTAACAAAATCACCCATAACAAGCCAAACAAATGGTGGAAGAGCTGCTTGAACTAATGCCAATAAAGTTCCAATTATCATTAACTAAAAATTTTTCTTTTAATTTTATCTCCCAAGATATCAAATATACCTGAATATCAACACCATCAGCAAAATTATACAATATCCCTAATCCACTACAACATCCTTGATTGCTATTATTATTATTGCCCTCTTTTGTTTTATCAATTTCAATTGCTGTGGTTGCAGCTGCTTTTGCCGCCGCTACATTTTGAACTTTATTCCCATTTTTCATTGATTCAATTTGTTTCTTTTTTTCATCCATTTTAGCTGTTTTTGTTTTTACATATGAACTTGAGCGAGAATGTGTACCTGTAGATTTTGGACGTTGTGTCGTCGGTTGACTTTTATTATTTGAAGTTGAATGATGTTTATTGTGATGACTTGGAGATGTTGCCGTTGAGGTTGTGGTAGATTGGCCATCTTTTGGTTTTGAATGTAAACTATTTGAACGAGATTCTCTATCCTTTGGTTTTACAGATCCACTTTTTCTTTTCCTTCGAGCTGGAGAATTGTTATGGTCTGAAGTTGTTGAGGATGGCATTTCGGGTTAATTATATGGGAATAAAATGAAAAAAAGGATGTTGCTAAAATCAAAGGATTGAATCTAAAATTTTTAATGATAGAAATTAAAATGTGTTGAATATCGTCCTATTTGCGTTACTATCACTTTTTAGAAAAGGAGATAGTAACAGAAAAATAACGATATTTTTAAAAAAATTGTTACTATCTTTAAATTTTTAATTAAAATTTTTGTCGAAAAAGCTTTTTTCTGTTTTTTTTTCAAAATGCTAAGCAGATGTTCAAAACAAAAAAAAACAAAAACTTTTTAATTTTACGTTTAATTTTTTAAAGTACAAAACCATTTTTTAAAACTGATAAAATCAAAGACAAAAAAAATCCACGAGGTGTTTTTCATTCAAAAAAAGTAAAATTTTAATGACTATTCAACCAAAAACAATAAACCAATTACCCTTTAACCTTTTCTCTATTTTTACTTTACTTTTTTTTGAAACAAATGAATAACAGTTTTAATAGACTTACTTAGTTTTTTACACAGTACACATTGGAAATTAGAAAAACAAAAAATAAATTTTAATATGACTGGAATGTATGAAATTGGTTTTTACCACGGATAAAATGGTGATATAAAAGATATCAAAATTATTATTGAGGTAACTAAAAAAATTAAAAAACGTATTAACAAATTTAACATTAATTATCACGTTTTTAAAGCACGTTTAAAACATAAATTTTCAGTATTTTTATTGATTACTTTCCAGTTTGAACACTTTTTAATAAACACAACCTTTGACACTTTTGATTTATTTAAAGAAAAAAAATGAAATCAAAAGGTTTGTTGGGTTTGATAAAATCAAAGAATGTTGGAAAAACATTTTTTAGAAAAATTTTGTTGCAACTATGAATTTTAATTTTAAAGTAATTTCTAACTTTTTGGCATTTAAAAAAAAGGAAAAAACCTTGCAATGAAAACGCCAGCTTCTGTAATCATGACTGTAAAATTTTTCAAAACATTAAATAATTTTTTTTCGAAAGGAACAAATTTAATTAATCGTTTTCTAGACTATTTTTAAAACATGGAAATAAATTTTTGCAGAAAAAATCATGGAAAAATACCTATAAAATTTGCAAAACACAAAAACTTTTATTGCCTCGTAAAACGAAAGTCATGATTTTGTTACAAAACTTGAAATACAAAAACAATTAAGTTTAAAATGCCATGGGTTCTCAAAGCCGAGTATGATATTTTCAAAAACAAATATTAAAGCATTTGAAACAAATTTTTAACAAACAAAAAAGCGAACACTAAAAAATGGAAAAGCAAAATAAAACACCATGAACCCAAAAAAATGAATGCGCAAAAATTTCAAAAAAAAGAGACATTTTTAACTGATCACAATCAGCTGATTCAATTTCTTCTTTTCTTCTTCCATTAAATAAGACAAAAAAAAATAACCCTCTTCAAAAATTTTTCTATTATTGATTTTGAGCTTGATATAGTCAATCGACTATAAATTTGTAATTAACGTGATTCTTTTTTTATCACTTAAATTTTGAAAGTGATAAAAAAAGTCACGCGTAATTTCCATCCAAAAATGAGAGTAATAAAAAAAAAGATATTTTTAGAGATATAAAAATAAAGAAAAGCTCAAAGAACAATATTTTTTTGTGGTTTTAGTTGTAATTATTGGTCAAACAAGAGATAAATCGGGGTTATATTTTGAAATATGAACTTTTTGTTGATTATTACAAAATTGTTATTTTGGAAGTAATATGACTAAAATTGGAATGTAACAATATTGGAAAAAAGACATGAAACAAAATATTGTAGTGTGTCTGAAGTTTTTGAATGGAATTCTAATAATTAAAAATGGAAACAAAGTCAAATTTAGAAATGAAAAAATGTCTTTCCAAAATGATATGAATTTACAAAACGCTAAAGTGTCTTGTGTATTGAAAGGGAAAATATAAAAGGGAGCGGATAGTTCGTTATATTTTTTCATTTTAAACATTTTTTTGAAAATGGCATAAAATCAGGCAAAAGAACAATATTAAAAGACCCTGCTTGTCAGGTTCATTCCATTTTGAAAAAAACGTCAAAAATGGAAAAATGTATCAAACTGTAAAATTCCTTTAACCTAAAACAAAATTTTTCTTATGGCTAATCCTGAAAATCAGGCATCCAACGGATCTGTTTTATTATCATTTTTCTTTTCCGTCAACGAGCATGAAAAACAAATAAACCCTGATTTTATGGGTCCACCCTAGGAAACGAGCAAATAAGTGAAAGTTGTAACAAGTTTTGTCTCAGCAAAAAAAGTGATTTAAACTTCATTAAATTTTAGTTAAAAAAAAATTGTATAAGCGAATTAAGTATGACCTTTAACGCCTGTAACCCCAATTCCAAAGTCAAACTTAAAAAAAGATAAATATATCAACATTGAATTAAAAAGTAATCATTAATTTCAAATCAAAACGAATCACTTTCTTTTTATTGAACGTAAATGAATGATTATAAACAATTCTTTACCGCAAAATAAAAAACTTTTAATGAACGCCTTTTTTTGATGACGTAAAAAATATATTTTTACGTAAGTGTGAAATTGATAAATACCGATTAACAATTTTATCTTTCACTTTTTCTTTTCTTTCATGAAAAAAAGATAATAAACGACTCTGAGAAAACATTTACCGAAAAAAATATATTTTTTCTAAAAAACATGAAAAATAAAATCAAAGAAAAACCACCCAATTTTGGGAGTTTTTTTCTAAAAAAAAGTTTTTTAATTATTTTTTGTTTTGATTGATAGTTTTCAAAATTTTTAAAAACAAATTTTTTTTTGTTAGAAAACAGTTTTACAATGTAACTGCCAAAGAAAATTAACAAAAGATTCGTGTATTAATTAACAAAAAAGAAGTGAGAAAAAAATTGAGGGTATACAAAAAAGTTTAAAGTAAAAAGAAAAAGTCAATGATTATTTTGTAATAGAATTTCAGCGAAAATAGAGGGCTAAAAATGGTGTTAAAAGACTGTGTAAAAAATTTTTTAATTAAAGATTTTTATGCTCCTTAACACATAAACAAAACACAGTAATAACGTCTTTTTGCTTTAAAAACATTTTATTTTTTTTAAGAAATGTTTTTAATTAAGTTAGCAGGTGAAAAAATAATTGTTTGATTTTTTCATACTGTAATTTTAAAACTTTTAGCAAAATTAGAAAAAGTTTGTAACGGGTTTTTTGTTTTAAAAAAAATCATCCATTCAAATTTTTTTCAACCGTATTTAATTATTAACCTTTGCAACCATAAAATACTTTTTTCACAAAACTGAAAAAATTTAATCGCATCCTGCAGGGTTCGAACCTACGCGGGAAAATCCCATGAGATTTCAAGTCTCACGCCTTAACCACTCGGCCAAAGATGCACATTTCAAGGCCCTCACTTTTGTTCATATAAAAAAGAAGAACGCAGCCGCAAAATCGAAAGGAACAAATTTTTGGAGATCGAGAAAAGAGAACACAAAAACACTTTTTTTGCGTTGAGTCGTTTTTTAACCAATTTTTAAGGGTTTTTAATAATTTAACCAGCTTTATTTTTTTTTACAATAATGCAGTTTTAATGCAAATTTTAATGTAATGTAAAACCATGAAAAAAATTTTACAAAAATAAAAAGCAAAAAAAGAAGTGATTCAAACGCATTTGAAACAGTTAACAAAAAAAGACGAAATGAATCTTACACAGATTACGCAATAATTAATTATCTAATCGCATTTTTTTTTGATTTCTTTTTTTTGCGCTTTTTTTTCTGCAGCAGCTTTTCCTCCCTTTTTTTTCTGTTCGATAAACAAACAAAGAAGCGCCGATGAAAATTAGTCAATGATATGATATTGAATACCCTCCGGCAAAATAATAAAAATGAGGTGACAAGGTTATTTTCGTTTTCATTTTTTTCTTTGAATGTTTTCATTTCTTTAAAACCGAATGCAAAAACTTAATTATAATTTTTTGTTCTTATGTAAAAGAGAGTTAACCCCAGAGAAAAAAGAAGTGACCTTAAATAAAAATCAAAATTAAAACAAGAAAAATAAATTGCAGTCATTTGATTTGAAACAATCCCTATTAAATATATTTAATTGAAAGTAACCAAAAAAAGTAAAAATCGTTTTAACCAAAAAACTATATGAATTAAAAAAATCAACTTTTAAGTGTTTGTCTGTGAAATGTATTTTGATGAAAATTAACAAAGTTTTTTCTTAAAAAATTAAGGCACCATTTAAAATTAATTAAACTAAAAATAGGAAATGAAAAAATATAACACAACTTTTTTAATGTGATAGGATTTAACAATAAAAAAAAGAAATAATATGAAAGTAAAAAAATACAAAATCAAACTGAAAAATAGAGAAAATTTCAATTTTGTCAAATTTCAAACGCAAAATTATTGGAAAAAAACTCTCAGATTTTTATGCAAATTTGTGTTGCTTAATTTATGAAATTTTCCAAAAAAACATAAAAGACTGATTTTTTTACAAACTGCTCAAAATTATTTCAAGAAAAATTAAATTTTGTTAAAGTTAAAAAATTTTTAAAAATTTAAAGTATATTTAAAAAATTTCACTTTTTTTGATTTTAAAAACTTTAATTTTTTGATCATCAAAATTTTTGTGAAAGAATAATACAGTTTAAAAACCAAATCAAGAAAAACTAAACATTAATTAACTTTGGCCAGATATAAAATTTTTCAAGAAAAGCAAAAGTGTGAAATTAATTTTTTGACGTTCAATTAATGAAGAAAAAAACCGAAATGTTATATTTAAAAGATTTTGTCGGCTCCAGCGGAAGAACATTATTGTCGGTTTCTTTCGGGGGACTTTTTTTTGTGGCAGAGGGGACAAGGCGAATGTGAAACCGGTTATATCCCCCAAAAATAAATAATTTCCCATGAAAGAGAAACTTTCTTTTTTTTGTTGTAACATTTTTTGATCAATGAAAAAACTGAGAGAAAATTAAAGAAAAATGTTAAAAATAAAGAAATAACAGTATTTTTTCAAAAAAACGGTGACAAAAGGAATACTGTAATTTGCAATATTTAAATTGGATTAAAAGCTGAAAACATTTTTAACTTAAAAAAAAGCAAATATTTTTTTACTTTTTTTTTAAAACAAAACATTTCTTAAAATTTCTAAAAAAATCAAATTTGTTGAACTTTGAAGAATGTCGATTTTTTTCAAACAAATCAACAAAATTCAAAGAAAATAAAAAAATTTCTGATGCCCAAAGTGACAAGGAATTTGATGAGATAATTATTACAAGATTTTTTTTAAAAGCGAAAATAGAAGAAAAATTGCTTCTTGTGGTTGAATTTGAACATGACATTTTACAGCAAAATTAAACTATTATAATGTTTTGTATCTGTTGATTTAAATATACAGTTTTGATGCCCTTTGTTAAAGCCTTTAACAAAAAAATGTTTTTTATCATGAACATGACAATCAGGGAAAAGGACAATAGAAAAAACCCCCGACTGTCAGGTTCATGGAATTTCCAAAAAATGAAAATTAAAATGTAAAATTAATAAAACCGTCTAATCCCTTTAAAAATTGAAAAAATTGTTTTTATAAAAATTTTTATTTAAAATTTTTTCAAACCAAACAAAATTTTTTTAGATACAGTAAGCTGATGCATAAACTATTGTATCATAAGGATTTATAATAATCATAAAACACATTCATTTAATCACTATCAGTATCAACTTCTTCAAGGATATCACGATTGATAATTGTATTTCGGCGTTTATCTGCTTCTGTAATTTCATAATACATTTTAGCAAAATCATTTTCAACTTGCGTTAAAAATCGATAATCTTCACGATGCTTGAATCGACCTCCCCAGGTTCCTTCTTCAACCAATGTAATCGTTTCACCAGCAAAAAAATCATTTAAATGTCGAACCGCAATACAAAATATTATGCATAATAATAAAATTGTCCAAATTTGTACTGTATCTGCAGTGGTTGGAGATTCAGAGGTTACAAACTTTAAAAGGGAATTTGGATTAATTTTGAAAGAAATTTATAAACTTACGTCTGACATTTTAATGGAATTAAGTTGGAAAAATAGGAAAAATGAAAAGAGATCGATGAAAAAAGCTTAAAAATTTTTTGACAGGTTTGAAATGGATCAAGCATTTTCATTGTTTGTTTTGCTACAAACTTATGAAAATACAAAGCAAACATCGTTTATAGTTGAATTTATGGTTTATACAAATCCAGCAAATAAAAATATCAAAAATATATTGAATATATCCATTTTTGCAAATATACTACGGTATCCCCGATGAAAAAATATGCACCAAATGTTGTTGTTTTTAGCTAATGAACAAGTAGTTTTGATAGACCTCGGTATGAAGGTCATATTTAAATATTAATTATATTAAAAAAATATACAATTAAAAGTTTTATAAAATCCAGAAGCTTTCTAATTCAGCAACTTCACAATCGACGTTGAAAAAAGTTGTTCAAACAAATTCAATGTTTTAAAAACTCTTAACACGAAAATTTACCCTCAAAAAGAAAAAATAAAAGAATTTCAGCAACTGAAAAAAAATCTTACACAACATTGCTGAAGCAAAAACCGTTACAATTCTTTCTTAACTTCTTAGAATTCTTCATTTTTTTAATCAAACGTTGTTTTAGATACCTCAATCAAGGGTACAATGACATCCTTATACAATTTTAAGGGTATTACAGTTGTTCCATCTGCAAAGGTAAGTACTTTTAACTTTAAACTGTCTTTTACCATTTTACTCATATCTTTCTTATTTTTAGGAATTAAAAGAAATTGTTTTATCAAAAACTCAACGAAAAACTCCAACTGTTGTACATCGTCAATATGCTATCAGTCGGTAAGCTTATAACATTACTTACATCCATTAAATCATTATATTTTAGAATTCGTTCTTTTTATGCAAGAAAAATTAAATTCCTTCAACAAACTTTACATGATAAACTTTCACAGATTATCAATGAATTTCCTAAAACTGAAGTAAGTTTGTTGATATTACAGCTTGTACAACGAGCTTATCATGGTTATAAGCTTCTAATAGATGCTTATCTATTGTTGGCTAAAGCAGGTGCGCTATACAATGCTTTTACCGTATTATCTTTTAGGAAGTCCATCCATTTTATTCTGATTTAATGAATATTCTCTATGATAAAGATCATTACAAGATTGCTCTTGGTCAAGTAAATACAAATCGGCATTTGGTTGCTCAAATTGCTCGTGAATATGTACGCCTTATGAAATATTCTGATTCCCTCTATCGCTGTAAACTTCTTAAACGTGCTGCTCTTGGTCGTATGGTAAAATTGCTTAAACGTCAAAATGCAAGCTTTGAATATTTGGAACAAGTTCGTCAACATTTAAGTCGTCTTCCTAGCATTGATCCAAATACTCGGTAAGCTTATATCATTACATTCATCCATTAAATCATTATATTATAGAACTCTTATTCTTTGTGGTTTTCCAAATGTTGGTAAATCTTCTCTTATGAATTCTCTTACCCGTGCAGATGTTGAAGTTCAGCCGTATGCATTTACTACGAAATCTCTTTATGTTGGTCATTTTGATTATCGTTATCTTCGATGGCAAATTATTGATACACCTGGTATCCTTGATCAACCTTTGGAACAACGAAATACCATTGAAATGCAAGCTGTAACAGCTTTGGCACATCTTAAAGCTTCTGTACTTTTTATGATGGATGTTAGTGAACAATGTGATCATACAATTGAAGAACAAATCAATTTATTCGAAAGCATTCGTCCATTATTTGCAAATAAGCCTGTCTTCGTTGGATTGAATAAAGTGGATATTATTCGACGTGGTGAAATTGCTCCAGAAAAACAAGCATTACTTGAAAAATTGGAAAAGAATGATATTCCTATTTGTGAATTGAGTACTGTATCAAAAGAAGGTGTTATTACCTTACGTGATCGAGCATGTGATGCGCTAATGGCACAACGAGTTCAAAGAAAGCTTCAATCAAAAGGTTATGATAATAATATTATTAGTCGTCTTTATGTTGCTATTCCTGAACCACGTGATGAAAAAGTTCGTGCACCCTATATTCCTCCAGGTGCTTTGGTTAAACGAACTGAACGTGCTGCATTGAAAGATAATCGAAATGTTGAAAGAATGGAAGTTGATCCACCACAAAAGAAAACGATTATTCCAGAAATTTGGGAAGGTCATAATATTTCAGACTTTTTAAGAGAAGACATTGAAGAGGTTGGTTATTATTTTTGCTTTCAATTTACAGTATACATTTTTTAGCTTTTTGCTGATCTTACGAAAGAAGAACGTGAACGAATTGAAGCTGGTGTTTATGACAAAGATTTGGATTCAGATGATGAAGAGACTAAAAAACTTTTACGACGAGCTGTACAAATTCGTGAAAAGGAAGAACTTGCAAAACAAGAATTTCGCTTCAAAAAAGGAACCGATCAACCAGTTGTTCCAAGAAAAATTGGTCAAAAAAGTAAAAGAACAATGGAACATTTTGAAAATGAAATGTCAAAACTTGGTGTTGATATTTCAAAGAAGAAAATGAAAAATCTTGAAGGTGATTCAGCACGTCCTATTCGTGGAAAACGTATTCGTGTTGGCCGTTCACAATCTCTCTCCGGAAATACTGCTTTACCACGTGATGTACAAGGTGTTCCAGATTTAGAAGTGAGTTTATTTATCGTTTTTTTTACCGTTTGCTTATGCATATTTTTAGACATTTGATAAAGCAAAGAAATCAAAACGTAAGGGACAAAGACCTGCACAACAAGATGCTCGAAAGGGTGAAGGTGATCGTCATGTATATGATATGAAACCAAAGCATTTGTTCTCTGGAAAGCGTGGCATGGGAAAAACTACCAGGCGTTAAAGATTTTATTTTTTATATTATATATTGCAGTTGTTGTTTTTCGTTTCTTTTTGTTGTTGAGTTTTAATAAAAATATTTTATTTTATTATGTATAGACATGTGCCAAAGCTAAACAGGTCTCAGATTTTACGAAAATTTATAAGAAATTACAAAAAACTATTTAAATAAATTTTTGTGATTCTTCTTATTTTTTGTTGGAAAAGATCACGTAAACATAAATATAACGTTCAATAACGGGATGTAAGTGGACTTTAAAAGCCGCGCCCTTTTATAATAATTATCATATCCTTATAGTATCCTTTATCACGCCAAAAAAAGTCACGCCTTTTTTTAGTATCACAAAAAAGGTTTATGTCATCCTTTTTTTGTGATAAGAAAAACTCCATTAAAAGTAAACAATTCTTTGGTTCTTTTGGTTTTACACAATTTTCTTTCAAAAGGCTGCAAAAACATTTTGCTTCTCCTAAAATGTTGTAGCAAAACAAAAAAAATGCAGCAAATAAAATTAATTTTTGCTGCATTTACCGTTGCTGCTGCCGGTTCTTTTCATTTTGGATTTCAACTTGTGGTTACAAATCCTTCAGAAGATGCATTTATTAAATTTGAAAATGAATCAATCAAAAAACATTTTTCAACAAATATGTCCAAAAATTTAGTCAACGATATTTGGTCATTTATTGTTTCGTTGTATTTTGTTGGGGCAATTTTTGGTTCATTTTTTGTAAATTATTTAAGTGAAAAATTGGGCCGTAAATTTTCTCTCATTGCAGCAAATATTTTAAGCATTGTTTCACTTTTATTAGCGGTTTTATCATATTTTGTAAGTTTTCTGAACACAATAAAAAAAGATTGACGAAAAAAACTTTACGCATCAATTTTGCGTCACCGTCACAAACATTTTAGGCACAGCGGTTTGAAAACTTTGTTCATCCTTGAAATTTACCTCCAAATCGCTTCATTGCTCTCTCTCTCTCTCCTCCTTTTCAAAGCCTTTTTTCTCAAAGTTTTTACAAGTTCAAAAACGAATTTGTCAAAACTTTGAAAAAAAAGACTTTGAAAAAACTTGAAAAAAAGAAGGGAGGAATTCGATAAAAATACCCAAAAAAAGGACATCAGAAAATCCATGGACTAGGGATGTGCAGAAGTACTTCCGTGGAATACTTACCCGCAAATTTTTTCTCAATATTGAAAAAATAATTGTTTTTTTTTAAATGATACATTTGTGATCTACTTTTTATCATAGCTTATATCTGTCAAAACAGAATTTAAATAAATGCTTTTATTAAAAAATTAGAACTCAAGTCTGCTCCCATTTTTTAAACGGAATTCCGTTTAGCACTTCCGCCAAAACAGGAGCGAAAATGAGCTCTACTTTTTTGGACAAGATATATAAAAATAGAGGCGCATGATGCAATAAATGCAATATATAAAATATATAAAATGTATAAGCTATGATAAAAAATAGATCAGAAATGTATTATTTAAAAAAATCAATTATTTTTTCAACATTGAGAAAAAATTAGTGGAAGTACTTCCGCACAATCCCGTCACCCTTAAATATTATTCTCCTCCCTACCTTCCCATGCTGGGATCACTCGCCAAGGCCAGCACTTAACAAGATTCTCGTCACTCATACATGCCTATTTTTTAATAAGAGATTCTTTTAGATATGTTCAATTGAATTATATGCATTTAGCCGAATAATATTGGGTTTTACAAATGCTGCATCATTAGCAATTGGTCCATTATATTTATCTGAAATTAGTCCAAAAGAATTTCGTGGAAAAATTGGAATGACTACCGGATTATCCGTACAATTTGGCTCGCTTGTTGCTTCTTTAATTGCAATGCCAAATTTTCTTGGAGCCGAAAAGCTATGGTGGATAATATATTTCGGAGAAGCATGCCTACTTTTTATAACATTGATAATCTTTTTCGTTTTTCACGAATCCCCAGAATTTCTTGCAAAAAGTAAAAAAGATTCTGAAGCGACGAAATCTATACTATTTTTTTATCAATGTTCAAAAATTGAGGCTTCTGAAGTACTTGAAGAAATAAAAGCTGAAAATGATTTAATGAAAAAATCTTCAAAAATTGGGCTTTTTGAAATTTGGAAAGATTATGAAACACGTCAACGAACAATTATAGCTGTAATTGTAATGTTTGCAACAGTTTTTTCTGGAGTTGCTGCAATTAATGCTTTTGCTGTTGATATTTTGGAATCTGCAGGCCTTTCATCATTGACTTCATCATATATAAATGTTGGGCTATGCTTTATTGCATTTATTGCATCATGCGCATCTATTTTTATTATTGACAAATTTAGTCGACGATTTTTGCTTCTTTTTACGCTAATTGGACTTTTTGCATGTAATATTGGAATTGGAATACTTTTATTTATTCATCAAAAATTTTCATCCTCAAATATAATTAGTTATCTTTTAATTGTATTTTTTTCAACATTTTTAACTTTATTCTCTATTGGCCCTGGGCCTCTTTCATTTTTTATTACCGCTGAACTCAACGACATTAATTCTCGATCAAGTGCACAATCATGGACTAGTGTTACTTCTATGTCAACGTATGTAATTTTATACAAGGGTTAAAAATGAGGATTTTTTGATCACGTCATATCTAGACTGCACCTTGTCACAAATGTTGTGAAAACCCATGAAAAAAATAATTTTTCTCTAATAAAACTGTGAAAACTTGTTCGAAAAATTTTTAATGTTAACGACCTAAAAAACTTTTTTAAGTTAGCACCAAAAAAATATATTATATATTTTTTGTTACATTTTTCATTTTAGGCGTACTTTACTTGTTGCCGGATTTTTTCCGTTAAAAACAATTTTAAATTCTGCTGGTGCATATTCACTTCTCTTCCTTTTTCCAGTTGCATTTTCAACAATTTATCTTTACTTCTTTTTACCTGAAACAAAAAATAAAAGTCAAAAAGAATTAAGTGATGATTTAAGAAAACGTTCAAACAGAATTTTTAAAAAATAAAAGATATGTATATATATTGTTTAATGGGTTGTAATACTCTGTATTTCCTAGTTCATGTGTAACAATTCTTCCAATTCCTTAATAAATATCTTAATATAATATAACCAATATAATATAATCTTAATATAACCAAAAACTGCCGCAGAAAATAAAAATTTACGGTAGTTTTTAATATTACTTTTTAAAGGAGGCGGATGTTTTGCTACAGTTTCGTAATCTTAGATTTTCGTGATTTTCAGGCAAACTGAGAGTCTCGAAACGAAAATGCATCTTTTTTAATAAGAAAAATTTAAAAAAGGGTCATTTTCTTTTCAAGACTCTCAGTTTGCCTGAAAATCACGAAAATCTAAGATTACGAAACTGTATCAAAACATCCGCCTCCTTTAATAAATATCTTAATATAATAAAGAATAATATTTTGTTTGTTTTTTGTGATCTGAATTTTTAGATGTTTTAAATGACACTCGTTTATGCTAATTTTTTGACTTTTGATGCATTTTTGCCTTTATAAAAACAGAAGAGTGATAAGCGTTAAAAAATAATTAATGCATTTAATTCATCATCTAAAAAACAACATTTTGTTAAAACTGTTGAACCCGAAGGCCTGTTTTGTTAAAAACTAAATAATAAAATATTAATAAATTACTCGTTTAAATTTAAATTTTGTTAAAATTTTAACAGCCTCACAATGGATGTGCTATAAATGCCTTTGTGTATTGTACTGCTCATCTCACAATATTGTGTTTTTAAATGTTGTACGTTTTGAGAATGGTAAAATAATAAATAAAATTTTTGCATTGAATGTGTGGAGCGAATTTCGATCTGTTTGGCTTACAGTGATTTTTAACGTTTCTCAAATATTTTTAGCATTTTTCGCTCCCTTTTTTCGTTTTTTTTTTGGAAGAAGAAAATCGTACCGGAAGTTTAGCATGTCTTTTTTTTTCTTCTATTATAAAGCTTTAATTCTTCTTCGAAAGATTTGAAGCTTTGGAAGAAGAATAAAAAGAAGATTGAAATGAATGAAAAAGAAATAAAACGACTTTCTTCCGGCTAATTTGTTGTCTTCAATTTTTTTTTCATCCCATTTCTGCCCACATATTTTTATATCAGCTGCTTTTATTTTGTAATAATAAAAAAAAACAAGGATTAAATTTTTATAGTATTTTTCTGTTTTGAAATTGATAAGTTTTGAAAGATGAAGAAATCCGGGACGGATCAGATAATTTCAACAAATTCAAGCTTTAAAGCAACTGCCGAAACAGCAAAGAAAGGAAATGTTTTTGCTTTATTAAATACTTTGTATGAATCTGGATTAGGGGCTGTATCCCCTGTAAATCCTTTATTGACTGGTTGGTTTTTTTTATGTGAAAATTTGGTTACGGTACTTTTGTATAAAACATAAAATGTTTACTTTTAAAAATTTTAATATAACTGAAAATATTTGAAAACATCATTAAATTTGAAATTTTTGAAATTATAATTTTAAAATTTTTTTCAAAAAATTAAAAAAATTATTTTTTATGACTACTATAACCTTAAAAGTTAAACAAGGATCCCCAAAAACTTTAATCCCCCAATTTTTTTTCAGGTCGAACAATGCATACCCTTTATGCAATATCATTTTTAATATATATTTTAAATTCAATTGTTGATTGGTTTCATGTTTATTTTATTCTTTCTGGCGATACAGTTTCTTTTCCACTTATTCCATGGTTTTCAGTTATGATTGTTTTTATTGCAGTTATCGGATCAATGATAAATCTTCTTTTAATGGTAAGCTTTTAAAAGGGAACGGATATATTTTTTATCTTAACGTTTTTTTTTTATGAAAATGCCATGGGGGTCTTTTTCCATTGTTCTTTTGCCTGATTTACAGGTTCATGCAATTTCAAAAAAAAACCCGTTAAAAACCACCATCCAGTCTTTTAAAATGTAAACAATTACAAAATTACAATCTCTTCTTTTTTTTGCAGGCATTATGTATGGAAAATGCATTTGTTCAACGATTAAATGTTGCACCGTATCGAAATGGTTTTGCAGTAATTTGTGAAGCATTTGTTGAATGGCTTCAATCATTTAATAATTTTCGTGTAACATTTTTAGTAATGATTTTAAGAGATTTACCATGGACTTTAATTAATTATTTTATTATAACTTCTTGTCGATGGCCGGAGTTAGCGGTAAGGCGGGAAAAGGGGATTTGAAATATCCATTTTGGGATTTGTAATATCCAAATTTGAGAAAAAAAATTTTTACCAAAATTTTCGAATTTAAAATTAAGATTTTAAATCTTTGATAAATTTTTCAAATCCCTTAATGGATATAATATATCCATTAAAGGATTTGATATAATTGAGCTTATCGAATTTGATAATTTTCAAATTTATATTTTAAAAAATTTAGTGGCATTATACATTATTTTTTTCATCATTTTCAATTATTACAAGTCTTTGTTGGAGATCTGTAATGCTATATTATTCATATCGGCGGCTAATCTTTGGAGATAAACATCCAAGAAAATCTTCAACTCCAGTAAAGCCATTACCTGGGATTTTCGAAAGCCTAAAAATTGCTGTAGATATTAGGTAAGAAAGTATTGTAATTTTCGAAAAATTATTTTTTGGAGATATGCAAATTAGTATATTGAAACTTAAAGGGAGTGAAGAGTTTGATACATTTTTCATTTTTAACGTATTTTTTTCAAATGGCATGAACTTGAAAATCAGGATTTTTTCTATTGTTTTTTGCCTGATTTTCAGGTTCATGACATTTCGGAAAAATGTTAAATTAAAAAATGTATTAAACTGTCCGTCTCCTTTAAACTTCGACTAATCCGAGGATATATCAAATCCCTTACCACTACACTTTTTTTTTTCAGTCAAGAATCCCGCTTAGATGAATTTGATGAATCATGGCCCATTAGATTTGCCATTTCAAAAGTTTATGGACCAAATTATCAACGAATGATAACAAAAATTTATTTACCAGATGAAGAAAAATCTTTTACTGAAAGAATTTCAGAATGGATTTCAATTGCAATTTGTCGAACATTTTCAGCAATAAAATTTACATTTAAACGAATTATTACAGCTTTAATTGCAGCATTCATTTATTTTTTATGGGGATTTTTATGTTGTTTTCCATGTTTATGGTTTTATTTTTGTCGAAAAAATTCACTTAATCATCGACATAAAGCTTCAAGAAGTTTTGTGAGGTATGGTTTTTTTGAAGGATAAGGATTTGATATATCTCTTAAAAGGGAGAGGATGATTATTTTGAAATTACATGAACTTGAAAATCAGGCAAAAAAACAATAGAAAAAACCCTGATTTTCAGGTTCATGTCATTTGAGAAAAATTCGAAAGTTTTTACTGCCCCTTAAAAACGGATATCATAAATCCAAAAAATATTTTTAGGCTATGCACACTATTTTATCATTACATAATTATTGGAATTTCAATATTTACTACAATCGCTTTAATAACAATAAATGGAATAATGTTAACTTCAACACATTTAAAACAATGGAATCAACTTCCGCCAAGTTTAAATCATGTAAGAAAAAGCTTTCAAAATGGCAAAAAAAAATAAACGTTTAAAAAAAATTAATCCAATTTTTTTATTAAAATTTTCAAAAAAAAAAGCTTAAATCGAAAGAAAATTCTATGGTATTTCGATTTAACCGGATTACTGTATATTTGTAAAAAAATGGAAGAAAATGACGTTGTTGAAATTAGTTGTTTTCATATTATTTTTTAAAACTAGGAGGATCAGTTTTTATATTTTAAAAAACAAAAATGTTGAAAAAGTCTGAATTATTTTGGTTCAAAAAATCTGAGCCTTTTTAAAAACCATTTTCCCCCAAAATTGAGGCGGCCGGTTTAATAAATTTTTTATCGAAATGTCATGAACTTGAAAATCAGAATCTTTTTCTATTCTTCTTTTACCTGATTTTAAGGTTCATGCCATTTCGAAAAAAAATATTACAAATGATAAACGTATCACACCGTCCATTGATTTTTCAAAAATTTTTTAAAAATAAAAGAAATTAATTAAAAATTTTTCATACAATAGATGAAACTTTAATCGAAACAATAACGACTAAATTGAGTTACCGTATTTTTGTTGTATCCGAAAATAGAAGAAATTCACATAATTTTTCGTATTCAATTTGGTAACATTTTTAAAGCTAAAGTTTAGCTCTTTTTTACACATAAAATAGCCGAAAAAAATTTTTAAAAAGATAAAAAACTCAAACATTTTTAAAAACACCCTTTTAAAAATTCATTCCTCTCTTTTAGCTTTGCCTTGAATTTGATCCAATTAGATCACAAATTTTGCCATCTTTATCTCCAACAAATTCCCCTTTACCAATTTATCCAAAACATTCAAAAATAATCTGCAAATCAATTTGGGATAATGCTGCAGCTGCCGAAGATATTGCAATGATGAAGCCATGGCAGGCGAGATTTGATGTCGGATATAATAAAATGCTTGTAAGTTATTTTTTATAAATTTTTTAAACAAAATATTTTTTTTGGCATAGATAAAATACAAAACAAAAACAATATAAAACGGGTAAAAATAAAAACAAATAACAAAAACTATAATAAAAACAAAAAATAAATTCACCCGAACATTTTTAAAGGAAAATTTTAAAGCATATGTTTTTCAAATTTAAATTGAAGATCATTCTTTTTTATTCACCCATTCTTTCATCATTTTCTGAGAGCTTTAATTCAGGAAATTGTTTGAGGACTTGTGCTTCATTTTCTTGTGCTTTCTCTTCTGAACGAAGCATTTGAGTTTTAATTATTGCAACAGCCTCAGCTTCAAGCAATGAAACTGCTTCATCAAGATTAACAGCATCTGCTTCTGCAATTGCATTTGGTTCTTCATCATCATCAAGAAGTGGATCATAAAATGGATTTGTTGGAGCTTGTACAGATTGAATTTGTTCAACGGGCTTTTGAAAAATTGATTGTGAAACAGCAGCAGGTACTTTTTCAGCAGGAGGTTGTTGTTGCATTGGTTCAGAATTATCATTTGAAACTTCAGAAGCTGGTTTTGGCATAAATTGTGGAAGCCGATCAAGTAAAACTTCTGGTGTAACAGGTTTTGGTTTAAATACAGGTCGATTATCAGACGATTTTTTTGATGGTATAAGCTTTGAGTTTCTAAAAGTTATAAAACTGAATAATCTGTTGAAAATACAGTATTCACTTACTTTGTAGAATAAATTTCAACAATTTCACCATCTTCAACAATTTCACCATCTTCTTGTTCATGGACATTGATGGAATCAGCAGCTACAGTACCAATATTTAAGCCAATCATTTGAGGACTAAAAATTTTCATTTTATAATTTAGTCGTTTACAAAGATTAAAGCTTACATTGGAGTTTCAACATCAGTACGATTATATGCAGCAAGTTCAGGAGCAGATGAAAAAGGATGGACTTGTCTAAAAAAAATTTAATTATAAAAAACTTTTTAAAGCTTTAAAGTAAACTTACAAACTACTAAAAACTGAAGTTGATGAAGCTCTTGATTGTTTGGAAGGAATTTGTGAAGTTGAAGTAAAAGTTGCATTTGAAGAAGTTTCAAGAATAATACTATCGTCACTATCTGGTGAAGAAGATGAACCATTAATAGACGTTGATTTTCTTTTTCGCTTTGAAATAACGCTCTTTGGATTTTTTGGTGGACCTTCAAAAAGTACTGCAATATCTTCTTCATCTTCTTCTTTTACTGGAACAACCCGTTGAGTGTTACGAGCAATATTATAATCATGTTTATATGAAGTTCGAAGAGTTGCCAATGATGCAGCTTGTTGAGCATAATCAATCATTTGCTGTGCTTGTTGTGGATAACCATAAAATTGATGGTTAAATGGGATGTTAATAAAGTTGAAATTATTTGTTACAGGAGGACGCCATTGCCGTCGTGGTCGAATCATTCCATTATTGAAATTATTATTCCACCCAAATCCACCACCACCAAATTGATTTCGTCGAGGTTCAGAATGAAAGGATTGAGGTGGAGCAGTACGGAAACCATTTTCATTGAAATATGGTTGATCTTGATTAAAATTTGGTGATGGATAGCTTTCATGTGTAGCATTATTAGAATATTGTTCACGAATATCTTGAGGGGCTGGAAAGTGTTGTTGCTGTTGTGTACCATTCATGTTATATTGTTGTTCAAGAGCATGTGGTGGCTGTTGTGGATTATAATCTGGTGGAAAGCTTTGTCGTGAAGGATTGTAATTGTTGTAGTTTGAACGTCCAGCATTAGCGTAAGACGATGCAGCCTTAAAAAAATTGATATATATTTTCTCAAAATAGAGTATAGAAAACTTACTCTTGGAGGTTGTCGATTATCCATTCTTTGTTGTTCACGACGTTGATCAGCTTCATTGTTGCTACGATATCCATTATTTGGAGTATTTGAACCAGAAGAACGACGATCGATCAAATATGGAGGTCGAGAAAAATTGGAATTAAGATTTAGCTCCAAATTTGGAGATGGAAGACGACCAAAATAATTTCGTGCATTTGGTGGATCTTGCATATCCGACATTCGTGAAGAAGTTCGAAGAGATCTTGCATCTTCATAATCATCAATTGGTCGACCAGGTCCTCTTTCATCGCCATTATCATCATCCATTCCAAGACCATTTATATCACCCATTGGAGCATCTTCATGCTCTTCACCTTCATCACGTTGACCGAGAAGATCTTCAAAATCTCCCATTTGAACAGGTGGACCTTGTGGATGTCGGAACATGTTAAAAGAATTGAATTGTAGATGAGCTGCTGCTGTTGATTCAAAGTCCCCTGGAAAAAAGGTAGGTAAAACTTTAATAAACATTTTTATTAAAGTTTGTAAATAAAAATGTTTAGTAATTCAATCTACAAAATATAAAAAACCAATAAAAAATAGTGAACAAAGAAATCGATGAATTTTTTTAAAATGTTTTTTTTGGTAAAAAAAAAGCTGGCAAACTGCTGTTGCTGCTTTTTTTTCGAGCAACAAAAAAACTGACGGAAAAAAACTTCGTGAAAAAATTTTTAGTCAAAAATGGAAGGCAAAAATAGACACGCAAAAGGAAAAAGAAAAAAGCAGAAGAAACATTGTTAATGAATGTAAAAGAAAAAATAGACGATATCTGTCTCTTTTTTTAAGGGCAGCTTTCAGCGCTAAAACTATCGGCAAAAATACAAATGTCAAAGAAGAGAAAGGAACTAAAAATGCCATATATTTCATCAAAAAAATATTTTTTTGTTGTAAACTTAGTTAACTATTTTCACAAAAAAATAATATATATATAAAAGCGTATCGTGCTATGACAACAAAAAGTCTGGAAAAAAAGAGATTGCGCTTTCGATAAATCGTTTTTTTTTCCTTGCTTTTTCTTCGCATCTCTTTTTATCGCTTCACTATAGTTACTTGCTTGGTTGCAGAAAAAGAAAGAAAGGTGAATAAGAAAAAAGTGATACAAACAGTTCAAAGTTATTGACTGGCTGATGGAGGAAGGAGTATGAATTGATTTACAGGCGCAAAAACAGCAGAAGAGAACAAGGTAATTAGATCTGACAAAAATGAGTGTTTTTGTCACAAAAGATCTGTTCCAAATCTCTTCAATAAATTTGACAGATTTAATTTATTGCGCAAGATAAAATTTTTTAAGGGATTACAGAAATTTGATACAGATAAATTGCAAAAACAATTTTTAAAACACTAAAAAAACCCATTTTTTTGAAAGGAGTGAGTAAATTTTTTCTTTCTCGTTTTTTTTCAAAACATCATTCAATGACCTCGAAAAAAATTTAACGAATATTTTTTATGAGGAAAAAAGTTATGGGTAAAAATGAGCAAAAAATTGACATGCTGCAGCATAAAAATTTTATGATAAAATTTAGTAAGTTTGGATTTTTAAAATGGACTTTTTCAAGACATTGGAAAATCTTAAAACAAGTAAAAGCAAATCGACAGGATTTTATTTCCCCAAAAAGTTCCCAAAAATAAAATCTCAAAAAGAATTTTTTGAGTTGAAAAAAAAATTGGTCAAAAAGACAAAATTCAATGTTTCAAGTTGAACGAAATAACTGACAAAATTGCAGTTTTTGAATTTTATTTACAAATTTCCAGTTTATGAATTTGTAAATAAAATTTAAAAAAAAATGCAATGTTTCTGTAATAATTATTTTAATGTTAATAAAAACATACAGTAATCTTATATCCTAATTAGTTATGGAAGAAGATGAACTTTAAAAAGCTTTAAATGCAAATCTTTTCAGCTTTCCCAGCCTTAAGGGTTATTCACCATTTTTGCCAGACTAAACTTCTTCTAATTCGTTCTGTTTCTGCGCAAAAACAGCAAAACGAAAGATAACCACTTTTTATTACACAAAATTTGTTTTCTTTCAATTTTTAGCGTCATCTTTTTGCCCTAAAAAATGTTTTGAAATGCCGCAAGTCGGCTCTTTTTTTGTTTGTTTAATATTTACAAAAAGTGATTAGCATGAAAAAAGAAAGTAACACTCTTTAAAGTTCTTTAAAAGGAGAGAAAAAGAAACAAAAACATA
Organism: Panagrolaimus sp. PS1159; assembly: GCA_963922195.1. Taxonomy (NCBI): domain Eukaryota; kingdom Metazoa; phylum Nematoda; class Chromadorea; order Rhabditida; family Panagrolaimidae; genus Panagrolaimus; species Panagrolaimus sp. PS1159. The sequence continues at coordinate 851,004 of CAWUHW010000027.1, forward strand.
TGGGATTTTTTGCTGTTTGATCGAACAATTCTGGCAAAAAGATGAAAAATAGGGACAAATAAATTAAAAAAAAGACAAATTTTAGTAGAAAAAATTTTTATGAAGTTGTTAAAGGGAGTGGACGATTTTATACATTTTGATTTTTAACGTTTTTTGAAATGGTATAAACATGAAAATCAGGCAAAAAAATAAAAAAAGGTCTAACAACTTCATCAAAATTTTTTATACTAAAATTTGGTTATTTTTTATTTTATTTGTCTCTATTTTTCATCTTTTTGTCAAAATTTTTCGATCAAACAGAAAAAAAATCCCATATGTTTTCGTTTCTTTTTCTCACTTTTTAAAGAAGAACCTTGTACTGTCTCTTTCGAAAAAATAACAATAAAAAAATAAAGTCACTGCAGACACTGAAATACAAAATCAAAAATGCAAAAAAAAATTTTTCTTCCAAAAAATATTTGTAAATTTTTTCATTTAATTACAGCACCATTTTACAGTAAACGCTATAATCCAAAAACTTTTTTTTAGATTGTTTTAACATTTGTTCAAAGTAATATTACAAATAAAAAGGAACCATTTTATGGAATTTATTATGATTTTGCTGTTTTAAAAGTTAAAACAAATCGACTGCAATGTCCGGATAAAGTTGAAAAAAATTTATGGTATGTTTTTTTCTTCCATAAAAATAAACTATAAAATAATTTTTAAGGCACTTTGATGAAACTTTAAAATTTCCATCATTTCCATATTTTATTGGTTGCCTTCCTTCAATTTCTATTTTTCGATATAATGGAATAACTTGCTAAAATATTTACTGTATTTTTTAATAATTAATAATTTTCAAAAAATCTTTTTTTCAATTTTCTTCAGTAATAAATTGAATAAAAACAAAAAATTTATTGTTCCACTATAATTTGCCATTTGTTTTACTGTAATAATTTTACAAAAAAAAGTCATTTTTTTCAGCAAATTTTTTCTCGTCTTTTTTTATTACTTACTATAAATATCGTTACCGAACTGTAATCCATTCCATTAATCTTATTTAAAATCTTTTTAAGGATTTTCCCGTTTAACTAAAATTTTTGGAGCCCCTATTTTTTGACATTAATCAGAAGGTATGAAATTCTTAAAAAGTAATGATTGCGGTCTAGAATATTTGGATAACACTTCAAATCTCAATTAAAATACTGGATTCGGTGACAGGATAATATAATAATAAGAAAATGTAGAGGCATTTATCACAATTAGTATTGGTAAAAACTTTGGAACTTTTCAAACACTGATAAAAAACAGTTTACGCAACGTACGCAATGTACGCACTAGCGTTGGCATTGCGTTTTTTTTTGCCAGACGTACGCACTTTTTTCTTTTCCTTTTTTTTGACAGATTTTTGAAAAGTTTGTTTATTAATAAATAAATTTTTTTAAACTTTATTTTGATAAATAAATAAAAATAATGTAACTAAAATATATATCGATATATTTTTTTACTATAATCCACTTTGCTTAATAATCAGTTATATAGAGACTGTTATTGTAAATTAATTTGAACTAATTTATAAAAGATAATGCTAGTCTTTATTAAATAGATAACAGGAATTTAAAGTTTAAATATGTTTGGTGAATTCTTTGATATAAAAAGACTGATTTGAATTGTTAAAAGTAATGATTAAAATATTATTGTTTTGTTCTTTGTAAATCGCTTATTTAATGAATCATTTGTTTTAGACGACAATTTATAAAAAATATATACTATGTTTTAGATGCTATCAAAACTTAAATCTTTGAATGAAAAGCAACAATCATTTGTGGATTTAGATAATCAAGGCAATCGATATTCCAATGTCAATTTAAATGCAAATAATAAGTCTTTAAATGTGCCAAATGTTCAGTCTAAAAGCAAATCAAACAATTATGACAAGAGCTTCGGTAAAACCAGCAGCAGTTCAACGAGAAAAGTTTTTTTGTGAATAGACTGTTAATTTTTCTGTAGTGAATACTGACTGTCCCAAGAAAATATTTTACTTTTTGGCATAAAAAATAAGTTCATAAAATAGAATATGTGGTAATCTAAAACAAGTACCGAAGAACTGCAGCAACATTTCTATCACTAGTTTCTACTGATAATCATAAAGAGAGGGATTGTTTACCATCAAAAATTACCGAAAGTTTTCCAAAATCAATGTTTTCCAGTAATTATGGTAAAGCTGCAAAAGATGATGATAAAAATCGATGGAAAAAAGATGCTTCAAATACCACCAGCAGCACTTTATCCATTCATATTGCAACATATGAAAATTCATATGAAGCTTATAATGATCCAGTTAATAAAAATGTAGAAAGAACCAAAAAGAAAGGAAAAAGTTTAATTCAAAAATGGGCAACTACAAATATCCAAGTAACATTTGGGGGATAATTGCAGATTTAAAACATGTATAAAATTTACAGAATCCATTTGATTTTCCCAGGCAGCAAAAAGAAGATCAAGTTGCTGATCCGGAAGTCATGCCATTTAAAGCTTCTACAAGATTACTTAATCCAAAGCAAAAAATGTTTGATGTCACCAAAAATTTAACAGAAGAACAATTGATTGAATTATTATTAGAAATGCCTGTGGATGTTAAATTAGCACAATATGTTTGTGAAATGGTTCGAGAACCTGAATTTATGAAATACAGGGAACGTAAAACTTCAACAGATTCTGAAAGCTAACATTTTTGCTCCTTAACCATCTCCTTTACCAATCAATTTTCATTTTTCTGATTATTTATCATGTTTTTTTTTCCATCTTGAACAAAACATTTCTTACAATTGTATTCAGTAACTGTTATAGAAATTCTAAAATATTTATTCAATTTTTCAAATCAGCACCTAAAATACTTGTTGTACTAATTTGACACAACTTTTTATTAAACTTATATTTCGAACTTATAATCATCTTCAATTTCATTCTTTAAAATATAAATCTTGATTTCTTTGCATTAGATCCTTCTCCTTCTTCTTCTTCTTCTTATTGTTTTACTTGTTTATTCTTTTATATAGGAAATATAATTTTCAACATCACTGTAATTTTAACTTAACTTTTTATTGAAGTTATATGTTAAAGTCAATTTCTTATTTATTAAACTTTGATTGTTATTTAAAAAGTTACAAAGAAGAATAAAGTTTTAGTTTTTAGCACTATAAAATGCAAGCTGGCAAAAAGTTTTTTAAAAATAAATTAATTAGGTATATCATAAATGTAACACTTATTTTCTTTTATCAACTACAAGCAAAGGGATATGAATATATTTTTGTTAAGTTTTTACCCAAAAACAAGTTCTGGAAAATTAATACACATTTATTTGTTTGATTTTGTTTCTAAAATGCTAATTATTTGAAAAAAATGAAAATGGTCGACATTTTACAACAAACTAATATTACTGTGAAAAATAAATTTTACCACAAAAATACTTTATTACTTTATTAACGTTAAAATTTGTTTCTTTACTAAAAATAAACCATAAGCACAAAAAATAAATAAATTGATATCCTGTAATCTTTTTTTGGATTAAAGTGGTTTAGAGAAAATCAATATTGCATTTATGGTATTATTTTTATTTATTTATCAAAATAAAGTTTAAAAAAATTTATTTATTAATAAACAAACTTTTCAAAAATCTGTCAAAAAAAAGGAAAAGAAAAAAGTGCGTACGTCTGGCAAAAAAAAACGCAATGCCAACGCTAGTGCGTACATTGCGTACGTTGCGTACACTGCGTACGTTTGAATATAAGCCCTTTTGGCTCCATTATATTTGGTTCTTACACGAAAACTTGTAATTGTTCAAAAACAAACGCGCGTTTGTTTTTTTTTTGAACAATGAAAAGTTTTTTATTAGCAATTTTCGTTCTTTAAATTTTTTTAATTTCGTACAAACTTTTTTAGGTTTTTACTGATTCTTTTATCAAGATGGTACTCGAATTTGAATTTACTGTAGACGGTAAGTCACTCCTTTTTTTTGTGCTTTAATACTTTTATGCCGATATCTTGATCAAAATTACATAGGGCGATTTTTAGAAGTTCGTTCAGGTTTACTGTTCCTTCTTAAAAATCTTTCAGCTGCTTTTGGGATTTTATTGGTAAGTCTTATTATATCTTTAAATTAATTCAATGCTTTAATTTAGGTTTTTGGAGTTGCTTTTATTAAAACTTTTCCATCTGCTTTTTCTGATGCTTTCAAACGCGCTTTTGCAAAAGATGATGGAACTTTATTAAATAACAATCATATGAAAGCAAATCTTTCAAAGATGGATGAAATTAAACTTAAAATTGGTGGAAAATGCTTTGAAGCTTCAGCAGAAACTCTTAAACGTTTTGATTCCTTTTTTAGTCGAATGATTGAATCTGATTTATCTGTAAGTTTATTTTACTGTTAACTAAATTGATATTTTATAAATATTATTTTTGCATGACATTGATGAAGATGGTTATATTGTTATTGAACGTGATGGAACACATTTTGAAGAGATTCTCGATTATATGAGTACTGGTGAAATCGAATTTCCTTCTGATCCTTATATTGTTCGATGCATTAAACGTGAAGCTGATTATTATCAATTAGAAGTATGTTTTTTTGTTATAAGTTTGTATATGATATAGAGGATACCTTGTGTCAGCCAAAAGATTTGAATAAGATACAATATGTTTGAGATCTAACAGCTATACATGTTTTTTTTAGGGTCTCATTAAAGAATGTGATAAATTCCTTGATGGACCTGCAGGACGTTATGAAGCATGTTTACGAGCTGTTTATACAATTGATGAAAGAAATGCTGCAATTGCAACCAAAAAAGTAAGCTATTTTTATGCTTTTTGAGCTATTATTTTTATATAAACGTTATGTATTCCTTTTCAGCCAATTGTTTTTCTTAATGTTGGAGTTATGAACAATGTTTATGCAAATAAAGACAATATTAATAAAACAGTTACCACTGGAATATGTGAATTTATTAGAAATCGTTCTCGATTTCCTCAGTTCTTTTTTATTATTGGTTTGTTCCTTTTGCAGTATACTGTAAACATATTCTTTTATCATTTTCAGATTACACCCATGGAACTTCTTTAACAATGGATTTTTATTTTAATGGATTACGTATTAATAAGCTTGATATTTATATTACTGAAAATCATCAATGTACTTTACATATTGAATATCAAATGTCTTTTGCATTTACAATTGTTATGGCAAAAATGCTTGATTCAGCTGGTTTTGGACGTGCTGTCACTGAAGATGGACAACTTGCTCTTACTCTTTAAAAGTCTTTTTTATCTTTTTCTTGTTTTATTATTTTTCATTTTTATCAGTTTTGTAACTTTTTTGTTTTGGAATAAAAAGTGTGCTATAATTATTTGTGGTTAGCATTGAAAAGTTTACTTGTTAATCAACACTAGGGTTATTCATTCCCCGGGAAATGAACAACCCTAATCAACACGAAGCTGATAGATTACATTACTATTAAAATCAACGTTGTCGTTATTTACCGTAATAACTTTTTTCGAAAAAAGCATTGCTTGGCAAAGTGTTACAACATCCTAATTGAAAAAATAAACTTTTTTTATATACGTTTTTAACCGCGGCGTTTTTTTTTTTATGTTTAAATTTTTTTTTTAAAATGTTGTTTCAGTTTTTAACTATCATTTTTTAGTCAATCATGCCTGCATTGAATCGAGATCTCTTATTTGCAATTGGAAAGAAGCTCGTAGAAGCTCGTGATTCTGAAGATGTAATCAAATTTGCTCTCTCTGGTAAACAAATTTACAAGCAATGAAAAATGTATTTGCATCTGTTTCAACTCTTGAAATTGGTAAAAAATGTTGTGCTATTGGATGGGTAAGTTGTTTCTGTTTTTTATTGTAACGCTTCCGTTTTTCAATTTTCTTATGTCTTTTACTTCAATTTTACGTTTCTTTTCAGGATGATCCATGCTGTAGATTTGGATTCAGAAATGATAAGCATTATTTAAAGTTTTTGATGCATTGTATTGGAAATTTTGTTGTTGATCTTCGTGTTAAATGTTCTACTTTTGTTAACACTCATCAAACATCTTATAATCCAATCTTAAATAAAATGCTTGTTCGAAGGCGTAAGTTCTTTTTTATTTGCTGAATTTTGCTTTAAAATTCTTTTTAGAATTACGTTCTTTCTCACTTCTTGTTGATGGTTATGCTGTTCGAAAATTCTTTGGCGAGTTTCTTGTTGAATTTTCTGCAACTCTTAAAAGTGTTGAAATTCCAAGCGAATTTATAACTCGAACATTTCGTGATTCCTTTAATCTTGATTCTGTAAATGTTTTGGATTCTAAAAATATGAATGTTCTTTTATTTTGTTGCAAAACTACATCTCTTTCTTGTGGTGGTGAACTTCCTTTTTTTTTATTTGATCGATTTATTTCAAAAAATCTTCAACTCAGGTATATATTTTACTCTTTAATAAATTTGTTTATATACTTTTTTACAGTTTTGTTGGTACTCCATTATTCTTTACTAAGAAATTATATTTTGGACCTCGATATCTTTATTCTCAACATTTGAATTATGGTAGATTACGAGATTTATTTAAATATTTCCCTGAACTTGAATATGTTAAATTCAATAATGCATTAATGTTTTTCATTGATGACGTTCGTCAACTTATTCGTTTTTACACTGAAATGATTAATGGATCCGTCAAATCTCCTGCTAAAGTTGTTGTTGAATTTTTTAAATATAAGAAACATCTGGAATGTTCTGTGAGTAAAACTATTATTTTTATTTACATTTTCATTATTTTTTGTAATTTTTAGACTAGTGATTATTATAAAACTGATTATCTTGATAATAGTTTTGAATATGATGAAGCAGTTTCTGATTTTTACTGTTTCCGAAAAAATGTTCAAATGGCTGGTTCTGAAGCTATTACTGTTTTTGAAGTTTTGTTCCCTAAATAATAATTTTTATGTTTTTTTTACTTTTTTTTACCGCTTTGAATAAATTTCGTTGTTTTTTGAATCTTCGGTTTTATTTTTTTGTTAAATCTTTTTTTCTAAAGACTTTAGAAAATGGTTTGTATTCAATTGTGATTTCGGTTTTTGTTGAAATTTTCTTGCGTATTAGCATACTGTTGAAAATTATGGCTCACAAAGTTTAATCTATTTTTTAAAAAATTTTTATATCTATTTTAAAAAGGAAAAATTTTATTTTAATTTTTACTTATATTTTTTTGCGATTTTGATCAACATGCAAGCACAACATTCACTTTGGATTTTTTTTCATTAATTGAGTAATAATTTCTGTCTTTCACTGTTTTCTCTGGGAAAAAAGAAGTATGACTGCTTAAAAATTTTTTAAAGAAAAAAGAAAAACGGCAGTTCTATTTTTTTGCATAATGATTTTTTTTATTTTTGTCATTTTTGAATATTTTCAAGTTTTTTTTTGAACGAAAAAATGCTTCTTGTTGTAACTATTAATAAAAATCAAAAAATTAATCGTTTCTGAAAATTTATTCTGACTAACTTTAATAGAAATACATCAAAATCCAAGTTATTATTCAAAACGAATGATAAAATTTTTGAAGATCAATCAAGATGAAGGAAAAAAGTGGGATTTTACAGAAATCCAGGTTAACCCTTTTAATCAACTATTTACAATAATAATATTATTTAAAAAAATCTCTTGATTTAACAAATTGTTATTTTTAAACAAATACTGATAAAAAAAGTAATTGATTAATCAAACAATAAAATAATATCAGAAAATCAAAAAAAGTTAAAAAACATTTGTGCTTTGATTTAATATATTTTAAATATCCAAATTGACAATATTTTCATTTTTTATTGAGTTTTTAAAATTTAACTTGAAACAGTAATTTTACAGCAAACATAAAATTTTTTGTTAGTTTTTTCACTTTTTCTGTTCATTCAACAAATAAATGACCATCGTAAATTTTTTAAAAAAAAGAGAGAAACAACTATGCATAAAATATTTTTTGTTTTGCACTTTTGAAAACGATTAAAAAAATGATTTTTAAAAAAGAAGCGAGACATAGTTTTTTTTCAATTACAGTAATTTTTGCAAAAAAGTAACAAATGACAAACAAAAGATTAAACAATTTTAAGTTTTTGGCGGTTATTGTAACTTGCTTTAAAGGCTTTGTTTATCATTTTTACAATATCCAAAAATTTGCATAATGGATTGATCCCCCAAAATTATATTTTTGGTTGAATTTTGTTACCCTAAAATTATTTTAAAAGTGCCAAAAATAGAAAAACAATGAACAACAACTTTTTTTTGAATTTACGACAATTTCTTCTCTTTTTTTCTGTATCCGTTCTTTTCTCATCTTCCCCAAGAAAGTCATTTACAAAATTAACCGGAAACAGTAAGCATTTATGAAACAAAAAAAGGAGAGAAATTTTTTTCATTCTTTTAAAACTAATTGAAGTATGTTTTCTTTTATGGGACTTCTAAAGTCACAGCTCAGCTCATACAAGCTTAAGAGGGACTTGAAGAAAGCTAAAAGACAATAAAAAAGAAAAAACTTGGTTCGATTATGGACTAAAAAAGGAAATTTTCTTTTATTATGGTTCACTTGGTTTTTGCTGCTTGTGCAGTTGGCTTTTATATAGCCTTCAAAAAAAGGGTCATTCGAGATATTTTTAAAAAAAAGTTAAAAAAAGTGTTATAATACTTTTTTTAACTTTCAAAAGTCAATTCTTTAAAACATTTTTTTGCAACATTTTTTTCTAGTTTTTTGCACAATAGCTTTTTCTTTTTTTTTGCCGTTCTTTTTCTTCTTCGACAATAAAGAAAAAAGGAGAGATAATTGCTGCTTAAGAATGAATATAAAAAAAAGAGAAGGGACGATTTTTTTGTGTTTGGTCATTTTTTACGGCTGTTTCTTTTTTTTCGTGTTTTGAAAAACCTCTTTTTTCTCCTGTTGCTTTTTTTTCCCGGACACCCTTTTTTTCTTCTTCTCTTCGGCACTTTTAAAATGAATTGAAGGGCTTGGGATTTCTTTTTTTTATATGCGGTAATTAATTATTTATCAATTATAGAATGATCCGTTTTGCTTTTTAATATTTATTTCGTTTTGTTTATGCCGCTTTTGAAAACCTTCCTGGATTTAAAAAAATAGTGCTTTCGTTGAAATATTTTTTTACCGGCTTGAAATCACCTATTTTGAAGGATAAAAGTAGTTGCTTAAAGGGAGGGGAAGCTTTGGTAAATTTTTCATTCCATAACGTTTTTTTTCAATATGGCATGATCCTGGCAATCAGGATCTTTTTCTACTGTTCTTTGGCCTGATTTTCAGGTTCATGTAATTTTGAAAAAATAAGTTAAAAATCAAAAATGTGTCAAAGTATTTGCTCCCTTTAAATAATTATTAAAAAACAAAATCACCAAAATCGGAAATTCTTAAAACTTAAAAAATCTGTATTATTCATTTTTGAAAATTTTGATTTTACCATAAATTTTAATTTTTGGTCCAAATCCCCCTTCATTTTGCCACTGAAGGAATTCATTAAAACCTCTCTTTTTTCCATTTTTGACTGCCATAATTTTTTTCTCCCCAAAAATGAATGTGCAACTTTTTTTTCATGCTTTGCTTTAAATAATGCAAAGGAACTTCACTTACTTTTTTTTTGAGGGATGCTTAATTTAATGCTTGACTCTTTTTTTCAGAGTCTTTAATTCTATTTTTTTTTCTTCTTCAAAGCTGTTGGACAAAAATGTTTGATGCGCAAATTTTTTTCATCACTTTTTGAGAGAGACTGGTTTTTTTCGTTTATTTAAATAATTTAATCATCATCCACCGCGCAACATAAGAAGTGCCACAGGAAGAAAGTTCCTGCCAAAGTTTTTTTTTGCCGTTGGGTTAATCTTTTCATGCCAATCTTAGCTTTAAAGAAGTTTAATATAGGAATTTTATTGTAGCTGATGCTGGGAAATGAAGTTTAAAAAATAATGTTATTTAACAGTTATATTTGGTATTTATGGTTTTTGATATTTGGGTTTTTTATTGATGGAATTGTTGGAATTTGTCCCGATGGATGTATTTGTTCCTCAGGGTCAATTGTTTGCTCGTAAGTTTAAACACAGAGTTTGAATAATTTTTTCCGTTTTAACATTTTTTTTTTGAAATGACGTGAACCTGAAAATCAGGCAAAAAGAACAATAGAAAAAGACCCTGATTTTCAGGTTCACGTCAATTCGATAAAACGTTAAAAATGAAAAATTTATCAAAAAACACTGTTTAAGTTTTAAAACATGTTTTAAAATGAGAGAGAAAATTTTGAAAAAATCTGAAGTTTTTCCAACTCTTTTTTTGGACATGTAATAAGTCTAGTAAACCCAAAGTTTTCAACAAATGCTTTGAAAAGAATTGAAAAGCTTAATAAACATGGGTAATGGATGAAATGAATGAATTTGATTGAACGCCCAAAATTCCCGGCTAGGTTTATTTATTTTATCCAACATCCCAGTGTAACATACTTTTCATTTCTTTTTGGAGCATCTTTTTTTATTGAATTTTTACTGTTTTTCATTTTTGTTATCCAAAACAATATTACTACCTTAATCTTGCCAGTTTTCATTTTCTTCAAAAAAAATAAACAAAGCTTATTTGTTGTTGTTTTTTCCAGGTGCAACGACTTTCATCCTTTAGCTTCAAAAGATTTACACTTGGCTGATTTCAGTTCAAATTTCGTTTTTGACTTATTTGTTGTTCATTCATGCGATAAAATTCTAATCAGCAATGACACATTTGCCGGTATTGAAATTTCAGAACAATTAAAATTTTTGGATATTGGAAAAATTGAAATTGAACCATTTGCATTTCGTGGAATTAAAAAACCTCCAAAACAATTTTTAATTCAAAATTCAAATATTGAAATTTTGCCAAAACATGCTTTTACCGGATTAACAGAGATTGAACACTTTTTTATGGTAAATGTTTCAATGAAAAGAATCGAAAAATTTGCATTTTCAAAAGTTGCAAATTTTAATTATATTTATTTTCGAAATGTTAATATTGATGTAATTGATTCAGAAGCGTTTGGTAAGGGGGTTTTTTTTTAAAATTAAAAATGAAAGTTTTTGCAAATCTTCGATTTTAGGAAATTATATTTAAAGTTTTACTTAAAATCGGTTTTTGCATAAAATTTCAATTTTCAAACAATAAAATTTTTTGTTCAATTTTTTCGATCAATGCTGTTTCCTTTTTATTTTTCTATGCCCAAAATTTTGATAAAAAAGATCTAAAATTTTGTGTCTTTAAAGTATTTTTAAATTTCGGTTTTCTGAAAGATTCTTTAACCTAAAATTTTGAAATGGTGCCATTTCTCGATTTTGATTTATTCCACCAAAAAAGTTTATTTTTTGTACCTAAAATAAGGACTTCAAAACTCGAAAATTTTTTCGCGAAACCGAAATTATTCAAACTTTTGCTATTTCTTTTTAGTAAAAAACTTTTTCGTAAAAATATTTAATTATTCTAAAAAACTACAGTATCCAATAATATTTTAATATTTTTCTAGGAAATATGCATCACATAAACTATTTTTATATGCGTGAAAATATTACACTTTCTCAAGTTGACAACAATATCTTTCAAAATTCCCATATAAATGAATTAATGTTTGAAAATGCAAATGTAAAAGCAACAGATTTTACATTAAATGGAATAATTTCAAATAAAATTGAAATAATTTCAACAAAATGGCACACAACAAAAGTCTCACCACGAAAAATGATTGCACAAAATGTTGAAAATTTTTATGCAAATAATTCAACGTTCAATAGAATTGTGCCAGGAATTTTAGCTGGAATTACTTCTGTTGTAATTGAAGATTCCCAAATTCATCATTTTGCATCACTTCCAAATTACTATTGTAGTAACACAATTTTTGCCATCAAAAATTCTCGAATCTTTCAATGGCACTCACATGCATTTTCAGCAAACAGCAAAATTCAAGAATTTATTTTAGAAAATTCCAAAATCGAAAAAGTTCATTCTCGTTCGATTTATGATACAAAATTCGAAAACTTCAAAATTTATAAATCAACTTTTTCTTCAACGGCAAAAAAATTTATTGATAAAATTAATGCCGAAACTTTTTTAATAAATGAAACAAAATTTGATGGAATTTTTGTTGCTGAAACTTTTGGGGCTTCAAATATTAATGTATTTTTAATGAATGAAAATGTTTTTGAACAAATTGAACCGAAAGGTTTTGGAAATATTGTTTCAGAACAAATGCAAATTACAGGATGCACATTTATGAATTTTCCAAAGTTTTTGTTTGAAAATTCAAATGTAAGTTTTTATTATTTATTTTTTAGGGAAAATATTTAGCAAAAAACTTGTATTATGTAAGACAAAGACTATTGTTTAAAACTTTTTTTAGTAAATTAAGTAAAAAAAAGAGAATACTTGATTTCCTTGAGTTAAATAAGGTGGTAATTCCGATATATTTTTCCATTTTAACGTTTTTTTTCGAAATGTCATGAACCTGAAAATCAGGCAAAAGAACAATAGAAAAATGACCTGATCATCAGGTTCATGACATTTTAAAAAAAAAGTTAAAAATGAAAAACGTATCCGTTTCCAATAAGTACAGGGCTATTTCGATTTTTTTAAAAAAGCTTAAAAAAAGATTTTTCTCAACATCAAATTTTGCATAAGAATGACGTAATTCATAATTTTTTAAAAATTTTTGGAGATTGCAACCTTAAAATTTTTTAATTTAACTGTAATTTTCTTAACATTAAAAAAATTGAAATAAGAATAATGAAATTTTATGAAAAAGCTTTAAAAATGAAAACAAGAGTTAATTTTTTCTAAGTGGATTATTCCCAAAGTTCTGACCTTATATGTGAAAAATTTCTTAAAATTCACTAACTAAATCCGAAATAAATCTTTAAAATTTTCAGATAACAGATTTAACAATTTTATCCTCCCATTTCCAAAGCCCTCCCCCAAAAGAAGCCTTTGCTGGATTAAATGCTCAAAAGCTTCAATTCACACATTCTGATATTGTTTGCAATATTCATGATTGTGAAATTAATTCACTCATTTTTCAACAAAAAACTCCAAATCATCGACATCTTTCATGGAAATTTGAATATAATCGTTGCATTTCATCTCATACATTAAATTTAATTCCACATTCTGCAATCTGTAAAAATGCTACAGAAATTATCACAGAAAATGGTGGATTACTCTGTCAACGAAGACTTGAATTAGAAGAATGTATTTGTGTCAGTGAAAGTGGAAGTGTAAAAGTACCAGAAACAAAATCATCAATTTTAACAATTGGTGATTGTGAAAGTGTTTTAATGCCAGAAAAATATCATTCAAAACTTCATGCATTATATTTATATCGAATTCAATCAATTTCAATCAAATCTTTACCAGAGACTTTACAGAAACTTGAAATTTTACATTCAACAATTCGATTTGAAGCTTCAAAAGATTTGCTTCAAAGCATTAATGAAATAAAATTTAGTGGAACAATTGTTGAAGAAATTTTATCCAAAGCTTTTGCAAACGGATTTATCAAATCCCTAACCTTTAATCAATCTGTTCTTGTTGGAACTTCTGAAACTGCTTTTCAAAACTCTATCATCCAAAAATTAAACATTGATTCAAGTGAAATTATTTCAGCAGGAAATCTTTTTGCTTCTGTAAAAAATGCAAATATTAAAAATTCAAAACTTAAAAGTACGTTACATTTTTCAAATATTCCATTTATTTGTCTTCAAAATAATACAATTGATTGTGAATGCCCTTCTGAAATTATCTTTGAACTTTCAAATAATCAATGCATAAATAATTCTACAAATTTTTGTTTCAATGAAAGTTCCAACAATAATAATAATGAATATTGGAGAAAAGCAAGAAATATTTTTGAAAGACAAAAACTATGCAAAAACGGAGAAAATTTTAAACTTTTAAATAATTGCAACAGTTTATTTTGCTTTAATTTTTGTTATTTTTTTATGCTTTGTTTTATTCGGTGCTATTGTTTTTTGTAATCTTAAAAATAAAAAAAATTATGCATTTTATAAAAACTCTAATTTTTATGATTTAGTAATTAAATTTTAGTTATGTTTAGACGCATTTTTTCATTTATCGAGTCTAACTAAGATGAGACTCGATAAGTGAAAAATTTGGACGAAAAAATTACGGTATTTTCATTTTTTCTTTATCGGTTATCATTTTTATCAGCATTTAACCTAATATTTTTTTTACCAATTTATTTCGGTTCTGCATTTTTTGGTACCAAAACTGTGTTTATTGTACAACTTTGAAAAAACGGTGCACATATGTTCCATTTTTTAAACAAACGGGCTTGTGCTGAACCTAAAATTAAAATTATTATTTTTAAAGAGAATTTTATTAATCAAACATCTTACCTTTTTTTTACACAATTGTGATCCATTTTATAATAAAAAAACATATGTTAGACAGTTTTTTGTTTGTTATAGCATCTCTGGCCATAAAAAGTGAGATTTTTTTGAAAAAATAATGTCTTACCTTTTTTAACTAAAAACTTTTTTATATTTGAAGAAAATGAAACACAAAATTTTTATAATATCACGATATTAAAGATAAGAACTACAAAATTAAATTAAAATTGATAGATCTAAATTATCTGATGTAAAAGAGGGGATTTTAGTTCAAATCACACACAGTTTATATACCAAATTAAAAAATAAAAAACTATAAAATCGAAAAAGCAGAAAAAATATATAAAATATTCAAAAAAAGTTGTCTCAAAAGCCACAACTTTTCGGAGCAGAAAAAAAATAATAAAAAATAAGTAAATGATCACTTTCTTCGAATAATAATTTTTTAGGTCATATCTAATTCACACTTATTGAAAATTTTTATTTATAAATTTTGCGAATTTTTTTTTATTATTTGTTTGCTTTATGAAAATTATTGATTTGCTTAATTCTTTCTTCATCTGTAATTAGTTTAAGTAGTTTTATGTGTATTATCATTTTTATTTTTTATAGTTACAAAAAATTCCATATTCATAAAATTCGATATATTTTGAGCTCCCAGAGTTCAACTTGAAAAATGAAAACAGAAAGGCAACAAAAATATCAATCTATAAATCAGGGGGTAACCTTTTGTTGGAAAATAATTATTTTTACCCTATATTTTTATTGAATTTACCTATAATTTTTTCAATACCTATATTTTTAATGAATTTACCTATATTTTTATTGAATTTTCCTATGTATTAAAAAAATTATAGGTAAATTCAATAAAAATATAGGGTAAGAATAATTACATGCCCCTTTTGTTCAAAGTTTTTTTTTGTTTTTTGATGCAGAAATAAGTTTCTGAAAATACTTTTTTAGAGGAATAAATTGCATTACAGAAACAAAGCAAAATATTTTATTATAAAACTTTACCAATTATGAAACAAAATCAAATATTCAAAATAAAACATAATTTAATTATCATTAACAGATAAAATTCCGTAAGCTGCAAGACTTTCTTTTCCAAGTGCTTCAACAACTTCATCAAGATTTGGTTGATATTCAAATGTTTTCATTGCAAGAAGTTCTTTATGGCTAATATCATTTGGATAAAACAAATTTTTAAAGACATCCTTCTTCCATTTCTTTGCTGTTTTTACTTGATTATTTCCTTTTTCAATAAATGTTATGTTTTTGCATGATAAACTTGGAAGCATAATTCCTTTAAAGTTTGTGGCACATCCAATCTTTTTATTACAAATTGTGCCATCTTCGTCGACATATTTGCAATGAATCTTTAATGTAAAAAATATGCAATACCAAAAATTAAAAAAAAATTTACCATTCCCGAAATTCCAATACTGCGTTTTTTGTGATAGTTATCTTTTTCTACGCTAATTGGACGAAATTCAACAAGTTTCCATAATTCTGGATCAAATGGGACATAATATGAACGATATAAACGAAGGTTTGAGCTGTCTGTGATATATGTGTCACATTTACTATAAAATCGAATTTTTGAATAATTTATAATTTAATGAATCATACATTATTATATATGTGGGCGAAACTATAGTTTCGCCAACACATTATTTTTTATTCACAAATTTGAATAAAAATAGTGAAATAGATGTATGAAAAGTTTATATATGGGGCTAAACGATAAAAGTACCTATATGTGTTAATGAGAGAAAAATTAGCTGTACCCGCAGTAAAGTTTAAAATCTGCAATTCTTAATGACATCTCCTTTTTTATAGCAGCAACATGATTTTCTTTTTCTGCTCTTATTTTATGGTATTCCATAATAGCATTTTCGAACTAAATTTTACAAATTAATCCAAGGTTGAAATTTAACATTTCAAGTACTAGAAATCTCAATGTACGGTTATTTTTATTAAAAAACTGACCATCGAAAGTTTTCTTGTTAATGGAATTTTTTCTAATATTTCATAGGCCTTATTTATCATTTTAATATTTTCGATATTCTTTTCTTCCATAATTTTTTTCTTATCTTCAAAAGTAATTAAAATAATTTCACTTAAAATTTTTCGAGCACGTCCTTTTCTTTGGATATGTGCAATATTATTTGTTACTAAATTATATTTAAGAGTTAGAAATCTATTTTGTTACGATAAAAGAGTATCACAAAAACGCGGTTCGAATTAAACTTTTCAATCAACTGGAATTTTTGTTAACACACTAAATAAAAATGCTATTTTTGAAAATCGTTTTTTAAGCATATGTTGTTGTTGTTAGTTGAAAAAAAAACAACAGCCATAAGAAAGAGAAATCAACCAGTTAAATATTTTTTTATGAAGAGCCTAACTGTTTACGTGTAAAATTTGAAACAATTTCAAAATTATTTATAATAAGCTTGATGTTTTTCTAATTAAATATTGCCAATTTTATTTAACACATTTAATTAATTAATTTTCACACAAAAAACAACAAATTAATTAATTAATTATTACTAAGAGTTATAAAACTGTGTGGTTGGCGTTCTAATGCGACAGTATCTGAAAAAAAGGGTTTTTATGTATTGAAATGAATAAAGGTGAAATCTTACGTTGTTGTCCAACACAATGAACAATTTCATAACGACGGAATGGATGTCCATCTAGATCTGTTCCTTCGATGGCAATACCATATGAAGCATCAGGGCATTGGAAGGTGCTATAATGAAGTAAGTATTAAATATGTTTCGTGGCATTTTTAAAAACTTACTCTTTGCTGACATAATTATAGAGGCAATTGCTTCGTGGCATTAATGGTGAAGCCCAAAGAAGTCCACGAGCACTGCTATTATATGCTTGAATGAATTGAAGTGGAACTGGTGATTTTACAACAGCGACATTGTATTCAGCTAAAAATTTTAAATAACATTTTCAAATATTCTGTTACAAAAAATTAGCATACGAGCAGTTCTTGGATAATAATTTGCAGAATTTGAATGTTGTCCATTTGCAAAACCAATATCTTGATTATATGCAATATATGTGTTAACGGATGAAATGCCTTTAACATTCATTGTACAGAATGGATGTTCTTTCACATTCAAAGAAGTAATTGTAACTTGATAAATTCCTGCAGAAAATAGTGTTCCACTTGCAGGTGAAATTGAGAAAAGATAATTTGTTCCTGTTCGATATGGATTTGTAATACTTATTTGTGAACCTAAAATATTATTTTACATTTTTTTAAAAATGATAGCAAAAATTGATTCCAGATCGAAAATTTACAAGAAAAAGAAAAAAAGTCGATTTCGGTACTCTCGAAACGATAAATCCGGCATTTTGCCGAGTTTCGTGTTAAAAGTAATATTTTCTAGCTTGTTGAGCATGGCCGAAAACATGGGTAACAAAAAAAATTTTTGATTTGTTACCGGTTCACATCGATTTAAAAAAATTGACAGAATATGTTTTAAAAAAAGAACATCGACTGCAATTTTTTTGAGATCAAAAAACGAGGTGCGAATCAGTTTTGTATGAACAAAAGAGAGGGCCTTGAAATGTGCATCTTTGGCCGAGTGGTTAAGGCGTGAGACTTGAAATCTCATGGGATTTTCCCGCGTAGGTTCGAACCCTGCAGGATGCGATTAAATTTTTTAAATTTTTGATAATTTAAAAAGTTGTAAAAAATTTTCAAAACAATTAAAAATATTTGCGTCAAAAGAATTATTAAACTTACCGTTTGCATCATAGAGGGTAATACTAACAGAGACCATTGAAAAGACATCAAAGATAAGTTTATTCGTATTTCCATCGAGTTGAATGTAAGAAGTATGAGAAGAGCAATTACTAAAAATTTACATATTATTTTAACGGAAAATTTTTTATACAGTAAACTTACTGATATGAATTAAAAACAATTCCATATGAATTAAAGACAGTAACAATTTGTTTACTCCAAAATTCCATTAATTTTGTTGGATCAACTTGATAAAAGCCACCTCCGCTTAAAACTGATAACTCATGCAAAGAATCTGTATGTGGATCAATGTATGTTGAATTTGCTGGAGCAGTTGTATCACCAATGAAAATTGCATTAACCTATAAAATTGTTAAAATGAATATGAAAATTAATAATATCCTTACAGCTGTATGTGAATATGCAATTAAATCTAAAACTGGATTAACAAGTTGGAAATCTTCTGCATTTGCGGCAGAAAGGATATAAGCTTGTGAACGATGATTTACATTTGGTGAAGCTAATGCAATGGATAAAGCAGTGAAAAGAGCTCGAGAAGTTTGAGCTGATTTCCAATTAGGTGATGCAGTTGCAAGTGCAACAATATTACTAATAAAGGTTGTTCGATCAGTTTCTTCAATTCGTCTTGAAATTGTTGTATTGTATGTTTGATCATATGCTACAACTCCAATATAATTGACAAACCATCCGGGTGCTGCAGTAGCAGTTGCAGTTAAAAGATTTTGAAGGGTTGCTTGAAGATTTTGCAAGACATTATCCATTCCATTGGTATATGAACCATCAAGGATAAGAATGAAAGTTTTATTTTGATTTGTATCGGGTTGAAGATTGGAAGTTCCATTAATGCATCGAGCAATTTCACAAAATTGTCCTTCAAAAAGTCCTTCTTCACAATTGCATGAAAGTAAATTTGCAGCAAGATATCCATTTTGACAGAATGGGAATGAACAATATTCTCCACCCCAATTTGGTGGACATATACATTTATTGTCATAGAAAACTCCACCATTGGCACATGTCATATTTGCGGCATTATAACAAAGGGTTGGATTAATTCGTTGGAAAGCATATCCATATCGATCAACACCAGTAAACTAAAAGATGGCAGGAATAATGCAAATTTTCATAAAAGATGATTTACCATAGTTTGGAAAAGCAATGCTGGACATGTAAAAGCATCAGAAACAAATTGATGCTTACAACTTTGAAGATCACGAGTATATAATTTCTGAAATTATTTAAATTTTGAGATATATTTTAAAGTAATCTATCTCTTACTTCAACTTGAATCATTGTTTGAGCTTTATTTGATGTATACATATGTGCATATTGCAATCTTCCAGCATTATCTCCACCAAATGATGAAACACCAGTTGCATGAGCAATAATGTAATTTGAAACTATAATTTAATTTAAGATTTTTGATTTTGTTGAAAAATGCTCTTACGATTTCCTGAAAGTGGTGCAACATATCCAAAATCATCATGTGTATTTCGAGAATATCCTGGATAAACTTGAATTGCAGATTGTGTTGTGATTGTTACAGCACATGGACCAGAATATGTTTTTACATTCAATGTCCAAAATCCGGCATCAATTTTAGCTTAAAAAAAAATTTTTTTTTCGGATTATTATAATTGTTTTTAAAGGATAATTACATGATGAAGATTCATCAGGGGCATAATCAGCGTCATCTAAAATAGTATTTTTTAGCATTTTATTTTTCAAAATTAAAAAAAAACTTACAAACATGTTTTACACAAGCGAATGCATATTGTGTATTACAATTATCAACTTTCCAATGATCATTTTTGTTATCGGTTACACATTGACCAGCTACAAGATTTGGTTGTCCGCTTCCCCAATTTGTGAATTTTGTTGCAGAGAGCTTTAAAGGTTTTTAGCAATGATTAAAAGTTAAAAGCAGTTTTATTTCGATTCTTGAAAATAATTTAAATTCAAATTTTGATTTTTATTACAGAAATTTCATTTCATTGTTAATTTCGATTTCGTTTTTTTTTAAACCAAAATTCGAAATTAAAATAAATTTTTTAAAAAATTTTTCCACATTATTCTTTTTTTGGTATTTCTGAAGAAAAAAAAACATTTTAAAGTCAAAAAAGTCTTTTAAAATTTTTTTTTATAAAGCGTTAAATAAAGTTTGATTTCGTTTTTTATACCGAAATCGGAATTTCGATATTTTGATTTCGAACAAAAAAATTCGCTTTTTGTGTTCCTGAATTTTCGATTTCGCCGATCTGTTCAAAAGCTTGTAAGGAACTTACTGGAAGAGCTGAATTAGTATCCCCTTGATCCCAAACAAATGTTCCGCTGGCATTCTTATCGTTTAATCCGGTCCATAAAGTATTAGTTCCAGCATTATCTGTAAAATGATTCATTTAATTGGATTTGGATAAGCTCATATTTGGATCTAGCAAATATCAAGTTTTGATAGATTTCAATCAACCAATCAGTGTCAAAAGTTAATTAAATTTTTTAGAAAAGAATTTTCTACAATCCTTGTCTCTTAATTTACTTACAATAAAGATAATCTTCAATTCCTTGATCATAGATTGTAACTAAAATAGCTTTTTCAGCAGCACAAAGATCATGTGCTGTTTGCCATGTTGATGGCATTGCAAAGAATCGATAACAACGTTGTTCAACTTGTCTCCAATTATTATCACATTGTCCAATAATTTGATCTAATCGAGTATTGGCAGAATAATCATTAAAGATATTTTGAACCATATATGTATCATTACTTCCATCTGGATGAATATATGATACATTACCATTTAATTCACCATCAATTAAAATGTTAACAGTTTGTGATTCAGAATCAACAGGAAAATAGAAATTTTGTCCTGCCGAGCAATCATCATAATATCTTTCATATGACAATGAATTTCGATATTGGAATGGAATTGTTTTCATTACTTTTTCTGTTGTGGCTGATGAAATGACATATACTTGTCCACCGGTAAGTGAAGTAAGCAACCACATTCTTGATGGTCCATCTGCTGTTAGGGGTTGTCCACATGGATAGGCATTTGTTTGAACAAAATTTATTTGAGATTGTGTAGTTTCAAGTAAGCCTTGAACATTATCGAATAAATTTCCACTGCTAAAGCCCATATATCCATTCATAAAGATATAATAGATGCCGTATTTGAAGGCATCAGAAGTTGAAAGATGAATGTAAAGAGCTTCAAGAACAGGGATATCTTGGCAAGATCGCTAAAATTGTTGTTCAAAATTTATGCAAATTTCATTTACAAATCTTACATTGGTAGTATTAAAGGCATTTCGAGCAGCAAAATCAGCGAAACCTTGTAAGAACTGTGCTGGATCACTGGTTTCAACAGGTTGTGACATTGTAACATTATTAAAAACGATAAGACCAAATTGTGTTATCCAACGTGGATGTTGTTGTGTGATATCCTGGATAACTTGTGCCATTTGTGATTGCATTTTTTGAATCATTTGACTAAAATTAAAAAGTTTCATAAAAATTTGCATATTTACAAACTTACATAGTTGTTGTAGAATCATGAACGACAAAAGTCAAACTTCTTCGGTTTGGACTAAAATCTTCATAGGTTTCAGAGAAGCACGCAGTAGTTTCACAGAATTGTCCAGTATAACCAGCTCGGCATTCACAGAAATTAAATTTAGAAGTTCCGCCATTTTGGCATTGAATTGTTTGACATTTATCTCCAGTCCATCCATTTGGACATATGCAAGTTCCATTTGGATTTGTTGGATCAACAGCTCCACCATTTTGGCAACCTTGTGGGGATGTAGGAACTGCAGGTGGAACAGCACAAATTCCAGCTTGAACTCTTTGAACCGTATATCCAACTCGATCCGTTACATAAATGCTAATATAAAATAGTGTGTCCCTTTCAGTACAAACAAAACTTTCAAAGATAAAATGATAATCACATGCATCACGATAATTTCCATTTGCTGCATAAAGGACATGTCGTTGACCAGTCATTCCTAAAACAATAGGATTTTATATATCCCTTAAGCATATGTAGCTGCTTACGATCATTTGTCCATACAACAACTTCAGCAAAAACTTCTCCAGGATTTCGGAATTCAACTTGATTAATTCGAGCAACAATATTTGTGGGTTGGTCTAAAAAGGGATTAAAGAGATTAAAGGGATATATGTTTGGGATATATGCTTACATGGCATTGGTTGATTACGACTTTTATCAGTTGTAAGAGTATCAGCAGTACCAACAAAAAGTTCATATCGAGAACTACCGTAAACTCGGAATTGGCATGGACTATTTTGATCAGCGGAAATCATAAGCTATAAATATTTTATTTTTTATTGGATACTGTATTTATGCAAATTTACCAAATAATTTCCTTTCATTAAAGTATTAAAACTATAAACATGTGCATTTCCAACATTGTGATAACTGTTTGCAGTTAAATTTGTGCCATCAACAGACATTACAGTTACGGTAAGGGAATCTTAAAAGGATTAATAGTGTTAATGTTGCTTAAAGTGTAATTGTATGTATATGTTACCTCCAGTTGCCAAAACTGTTACTTGTCCAGTTGAATCATCAACAAAAAAGGTAGTATATTTAGTTCCAAGGGAGCATTGATCAACAAAATCATTTGTTGCAAGACTTGCCATTCCTTCAACACCAGAAGCAATGTTAAAAGCGGTCTAAAACTTGTTTTTCAGTAAAGTTAAATATTTGAAAAAATTCATCTTAGAATTTAATCAGATCCACAAAAACGTATTTATCACTGATAAAATATCTAATGTTCTAAAACTTACATCAGTTAAATTATTAACGGGTAAATATGGTACTAAACCATGAGTAAATTGTGCAAGTCTTCGAAGTTCACGATATTCAAGATTATGCGAATCAATGTTACATGTTGCAGATGATGCATCAGTAAGAATTGTAAAAATCTTTAAAAATATTATAATTTTTCAAATCTCGCTAAAGTATCTCCTCACTTGTCCCTTATAATATCCCAAAGAATCATATAATGCTGCACGATTTTGTGGATCATCCGGAAGATTGTCACCAAATGAAAAGATGGGAGATTTCTAAAATAATATAAAATTATCATTTTAATTATTGATTTGATTTTTTAAAAACATACTTGATAAAGTCGAACACTTTCAGATGTGACAGCAGCGGATAAAGCAGCATACAATGAATCAGTGCAATTATTTGTTGTAGCAGAAATTGGAAGACTTGTAATAGCATTTTGGAATTCAACACTATCATCAAATTCACCAATATATGAAATGGCTAAAAAAAGATTGGATATATGAAATCCATTTTTGAAAGTGGGGATTTACGAAATCCAATTACAAGATTTACGAAATCCTGTAGCTTAAAATTTAACTTTTTTTCTTCGTTTTTTACCGTTTATACTTGAAGTTGAAAAAAAAATCATTTTTATGAAATCCCCTAGAAGATATATTAAATCCAATTTAGGATTTTTCTGGATTTCAAAAATCCCCAAAAAGATATATTAAATCCTTACCATCATTTGCATATCCAACAAGAACATATTTACGGAAATATCCCGGATTATTGAAATTTGTATATCCAACAATTTGTGAAGCTGTTCGTGCAACGGATGAATTAATGTATGGTGCAAAGCTTGGGGTTGTACGAACAACAAAAACTAATGCCCGTCGGCGGGTATCAAAGTTTTCTTGGGCTTGACTTTTACAATAAACTTAAAAACATATTTTAAAATTTGCATAAAATCTTCAAATTTCCTTACTATCTGCACAATGTGGACCACTATATCCAATGGCACAAACACAAACGCCATCTCTTAATACTCCACCATTAAAACAAAGTTTTGTTTCACATTGATTTCCAGTATAATACATTCCACATAAACAAGTTCGATTATTTTGTCCATATGTAATCATTGTTCCACCATTTAAGCAGGTATCTGGGGGACCTTGTGAGGGAGTAGGAGATGGAGGATTTGATGGATTTGTTTCTAAAAACAAATATTTGGATTGAACAAAATTTCGAAATTTTTGGAATAAAAATTTGCATAAATATGTGTAACAATGCTTTTTGATACTTTTGACAATTTAATTTTTTTTAATATTTTTAAACTTAAAAATGCCGAAAACGCAACAAAAAATTTGCATAAATATGTGTAACAATGTTTTTTGACATTTTTGATAAGTAATTTTTTTTAATATATTTAAATTTAAAAAATGCCAAAAACGCAGCAAAAAATTTGCATAAAAAATGCGCCACAAACCTCCACAAGTAAACATGTAAAGTCGTTGAAAGACATTTCCGAGATTATCATAACCAAGGAATTTAGCTTTATAAAAATCTGTTCGAACACATGTGTACATTGGTGAAACATATGGGGCATTACATTGATAACTATAATCAAAAAAAAGTTTAATAAAAAATTCAACATTTTAATTAATTACCGAATTCCCAAGGTCATTGGAGCATATTGTTTATCATCCCCATTATAAAAGGTTACAACTTGAGGTGCTGAAGGTTGAATAACACCATTTAATCTTGCACCAAGATAATTTGCAGTATTTTGCATTGGCTCTTTTAATACCCTCCAAGGTTGATAAATATCTCTTTGAATATGGTCATCATTGACAGATTGAACAAATCCGGTATCATATACGGCACGAGTTGTTGTTGTTATTTGATATGAGCATGGTGCAATTGTTTCAGATGAAAGTTGAAGATTATAATATCCAGGTCCAGAAAATTCAGAAAGCCCATAAAAGAATGCAGAAAAATATCTAAAATCATCTCCTGGATTTGTTGTTTCATCAGGTTGAATGATAGTTCCATTTAGCATTGATAAAGTTGCACCGGGCATTCCACCATTTGCAGAAAAAAGGGTTATAACAATACTTAAAGCATAACTATCAACTGGAAATGAAATCATATCATTACATTCATATGAAGTTGCAAGCTCAATTGCTTCTCCTGCATCTCCAGAATTATGTGATGAAATGTTTGCCATTGATGAACACACAGCTAAAAGAAAAAAAGGGGTTAAAATTAAGACTGTCAACATCTTTTATAATCCAAATTCCAATCATTTACTCGGAGGCAGGGATATGCAAAATCGAAAATATCGAAATCAAAATATTTATCCGAAATTAAAATTAAAATTAGGCTTTTTCGAAAACTCGTTAAAACATTTTTCCTACCGAAATCGAAACAAAATAGAAATCTTTTTCTGAGATCAAAATTAAAATTCATTTTTTTCAAAAGTTTTTAAAGATTTAATTTTGATTTCGATTTTGGACAAATTATTATTACAATCGAAATCGAAACATAGAAAATTTCATGTCCAAAATGTTTTTTCGAAATTGAAATGATAATTTTGCAAAGCGCTAATCGGAGTAACCGGCGCCACAGCCTCCAATCTCGGAGTCAATGATGACAGTTTTGGAGTGAATTCTTTTATAGATTCATTTTTTCAGACTTCAGACTTGATTCCATATTTGAAAGCACACAAATTCACTTTAAAAAAATACTTACGAATATTACAAAAATCTCCTGTATATCCTTGATCGCATTTAACACCAAATTGATTTGTTGCAACCAAATGTTCTGGAGATGGGATTAATGGGATATCAGAAGGGATGTTATGATGAGCTAAAAATTTAATTCCAGGTTCAATTGGATTTCCAGATTTTGCTGCATTATGATTTCGAATCCATGTTGAATGTTCTATGGATACTATAATTGAAATTTATTTAAATTTAAAAAAAAGTCTAAAAACGTTAAACTTACAGCTTTCATGGATAGCTTTAACAAAGCTTTCACTTTTTCCAAATTTTTCTTCTAATCCATTTATTCCTGCTACAACCAAAAAGGTCAAAAAGGTCAACAGAAGCAAACGCTTCATAATTGATCTAATTGGTCCTGAAAATTAGCATAAGTTTTATTTGAAGAAGGTTGCTTTTGAAAGCACGAAAAAATAAATTCCAAAATTGTTAAAAAAAATTGTGTTGAAACTTTAAAACTACAATATCCGAAAAATTAAAGTTTTGTTTTAATTAAAATTTTAATGTAAAGGGAGCGAATGGTTTTATACATTTTTGTTTTAACGTGTTTCTTTTGAAATGGCATGAACCTGAAAATCAGGTAAAAGAACAATAGAAAAATACCCTGAACATCAGGTTCATGCAATTTCGAAAAAAATGTCAAAAATAAAAAATTTAAGAAAACCATCCGTTTCCATTAAATTTAGAAAACGAAAATTTTTGAAAATTAAGTTATTGTAATTTGCAAAAATTTTGAATTTAAGCAAAAAGTCAATCTTTTCCGTGTTTCAACAAAAAATGAAAACACAAAAAAGAAGTAAAAAAGGCTATTAATTTTCTGTTAAAAATATTTTTTCTCATTAATTTTTTTTTTTGCATAAAGGAGTACCCATTTTTCTTCGTTGCTAATAATTAGCTTATCAAATAAGTGTCCACACCCAAATAAAATTATTCCATTAAAAGCTGTTAATTGAATTTTATTTGATTATATTTTTCCAAGTGCCTTAATTGGCTTTGATTAGAATAGCAATAAATTTTTTTGATAAGAAAAAAAAGAAAGAAAATTATGTCATTAAAAAGCTTTATTCAAAAGTAAATTTTAAGAAAAAAAAGAAAAGGGTAAAAAATGTAGCAGATTTTTTATATTTGTATTAAAAATATGTTAAAAAACGGTGTTTTGGAAAAAAAGATTTAGTTTCATGTTTTTAAAAGCTTTAATATTTTTATTTGTCATAATATTTCTAGCAATAATTTGTACAAAAAAATCAAGAACGTTAGATTGAAAAAAAAAGTTTACAATAAAAGTTTAAAAATTTGTTTCAGTTACATTAAAGGGACACTCCAATTTTCAATACAAAAAAATCATTCATTTTAATTGCAAAAACGTTGCATCAAAAACAAAATTAATAATAAATGTTGCAAATTAAATTTTTGAAATATGAGTTGAAAATAATAGTTTTAAAAATATCAGCAGCATAAATTATTATTCAACATGAGGCAGATCGATCGTACAGATCAAAACCAATATAAAGAGAGTTTGATACATTTTTTCATTTTTAAACGTTTTTCCAAAATAGCATGAACCTGACAATCAGGTTCTTTTTTCTATTGTTTTCTTTTGCCTGATTTTCCGGTTTATATTATTACTGAAAAAATTTTAAAAATGAAAAATGTATCAAAATATCCGCGCCCTTAAAGCACATCTTTTATATTGAAGCTTTTTTAAAGTAAAATTAAATTATTTTTTCATATCGAAAGTTAGGATGCTTCTTTAATAATTGTAAATGTAAAAGAAGGAAAAAACAGAGAAAATTTAAAATTAAATTATTTGAAAGCAAAAAAAAATATTTGGACGAATTAATGCAAATTTTAGGAGCTATCGTCCGCTTGACCTTTAGAAAGTCCAACATGCCCCAATCGTTCCTTCATCTCCTCAATTTCTTCAGCAATTTCTGGTAAGCATCTTCTTTGAAATCTTGTAATTAATTTTGGACAATACTAAAAGAGAATATTTTTCCTTATTTTGTAATAATATTTAAAAGAAAAACAATCAAAAATTTTTTATATAATTTTTAAAAAACATACAAGATTTCCAAAATATATCCACGAATTTTCCCAATTTTTAATTGGTTTACCAGGTCCTGGAGGTGATGGCTTCCATTTTACATGAACCATGGCATCATCAAGGTTAATATTTATTATTTCTTCAACTTCCCAAGCTTTGATTGGATTTGGATGGGCTTTTTTGTAGCGTTTTACAAGTGAAGCAGGCTGCTAAAGAATAAAGCAAATTTAGAAAATGAAAAATTTAAAAAAAAAACTTACAATTTCTTGTTCTTCTGCTAAAAATTTCTCACCTCTATCATTAACAACTTCATAAAATACAATTTTATCGAATATTATTGAAGAAATTATTTGGACATTAACCATGACGAAAATAAGAAATTTGAATATTTTTTCATCAATAAAAAATGTTTTGAGTACTGAAATTATTCCTCTTTTATTTTCGGCCTTGCATGGGAGGGTAAAAAAAGGCCAAAAGATGTAAAATGCAGTAAAAAGGAAAACAAAGGACACTGTTCTCGTTTACGCCTTCTTCATTTTTTTGTACTCGCAAAATTTGCATAAAAGTTGAGTTTTTACAAACAATTATTTCGGGTGGGTGGTTGCGTGCAATGTGTTTTTGCGAATGAAATAATGAAGAGGGGCGAGAACAGTACCAAAAAAAGAAAGAGAGAGAGAGTGATTTATCCCTTTTTTTACCCTCCCAGTTTGTGTTTTTACACGTCTCACTTTTCACATCTTTTTATAATTTTTTTGCCATTAAGCGAACATTCAACAAGAAAACAAATGCTCCGATTTTTGCATACTTTCATTTGTGGCATTTATTATAAATGATTTATGGCATAATTTCTTTTTTATTCTTTGAAATTTATTTTTCAAATTCTTTCTTCTTTCATTTTTGTATCGAAAAATCGCGTGCCATTTTAGCTGCAGCCAGCCAGTCAAAAAAAATAAAATGACAGAAAGCAACAAACGGACAATCACTATTTTATAGAGGGACTTTAGTAGTAATGCTCCCCAAAAAAGAACCATTTCTACAGTATACCAATTTCAGTTTTTACTTACAGTACCCCTTTTTGTATACTGTAATTATGATCTTTGTCCCAGACTGCCCCCACCGCCCCCAGGCCAGACAGATAGACTAATTGGGTCACACCCCAAAAAAATAAAATGGTTATTAGTTATTTTGTTAATTAAAAACCAATTTTTTATAGACAGAACAAAATAGCTCACAGTGGAGAAAGGGGTTGCCTGCCATGGCCCCTCACCAGCCATCAAAGTTTTTGTGTGGAAGAAAGAAATTCTGCGTCTTTTTTTAACTAGCCAGTAAACTCACTCGAGGCTGCCATTCCCCCCCCCCCTAACAATTTAACAAAATGTGGCACCCGGCTGGCCATTTGAAGGGAGAGAATGATTTTATTATTTACGCTATGACATCAACAATAAAGCATTTAAAAAAGCAGAAAACATCGAAAAAAAAGTTTGTGTTGTGATAATCAAATTTGCTTTGAGACATTTTCTTTTTTTTTGGTTTTTTCTTGATTGTTAGGCTTTTTTAGGTTGTTTCTGCCGCATATAATTCAATAATAAATGAAATAAAAACAAAGACTTGTGTCGTCGTTGTTTTTGAAAATGTTTTTAGTTACTTTTCTGCATTGGTAGTAGCGGTCGTTGTTATAATTGTATTGTTTAAAATGTCTGAATATCGTCATGGTCTCGGACTAATTAAATGCCTCATTAAAAAATTTGAAAATGATAATATTTCTGAATCCGGCCTTTTTATTGTTATAAACGATATCTTTGTATATTTCCGAATGAATCGTTATTGTTTATCAACTATTATAAAAATGCTTCCATCAGAGTATATGCGAGACAAAGTACAAGATATTATTCATAAAGATATAACGTAAGTTCTTATACCAACAGAGAAAAAAAAGTAAAACTACATTAATATTTAGAATATCATTTGTTCCAATTCATAGATCAGAAGTATATGATCCCTTTGCTCTTAAAATATTTATTATAAATAACAAAAATTTCAAAATTGCAATTAATTTACTCTATGGAGCATATGTTGTTGGAATGGATATAGAGCAAGATGTTTTTCTCAAAAGGTAACATAAGGTTAAAAAACTATTCTATATTGAAATAAAATTATAGTCAACTTCCTGATGTTATGTCGTTCGCATTAGACAACAAAGTTTTACTCTTACACAATATCGAGGAAGAAAAACGAAACGATAAATTTTAATTATTTTTACAAAAAACAATGCAAAAAAAGAAGGGCTATCCGAAAATATAAAATTTAGCTGGGACTTAATATTTTAAACAACTATAATAATAATTACAAAAACTTAAAAATGTTTGCTTTTTTTTAGCACAAGAAAAAGAGGAAATCTTTGAAACACAAGTCAAAAAACTTTTGTTTTTTAGACAGTTCTCATAAAAAAACGAAACGATAAATTTTAATTATTTTTACAAAAAACAATGCAAAAAAAGAAGGGCTATCCAAAAATATAAAATTTAGCTGGGACTTAATATTTTAAACAACTATAATAATAATTATAAAAATATAACAAATCTTACTTTGTCTTTTTTTTTTCAACCAAGTCACAACTGATTGTTGTTTTTGGTTTCTCCTTGTTTTCTTTGAAAACATGGCTCTGAGGCCATAATTGGACGTTTTTTTGTTCTCATATTTATTCAAGCGGATGCCTTCTAAAAATTTAAAGTGTAACAAAAAAAACAAGTAACTCTAGTGGTTTGTTAAATTGCATTAAGCTCGGTTGCTAAAAGTGAGGCTCCCAAATTAAATGAAGAAAAAATGAAGTAAAAAACAAAGAAAACAATTACCAATCAAAAAAGAGAGACGATTTTTTTTTAATCAAATAATCTTGTCCTTTTCCAATCATGCTTTTTGTGTGACATATTTCGGGACCTTGTTTTTAAATTTACATAAATAATTATTAATGTTTAATAAGAATATTTTGTTCTGTCTATTAAAAATTGGTTTTTAATTAATAAAATAACTAATAACCATTTTATTTTTTTGGGGTGTAACCCAATTAGTCTGTCTGTCTGGCCTGGGGGCGGTGGGGGCAGTCTGGGACAAAGATCATAATTACAGTATACAAAAAGGGGTACTGTAAGTAAAAACTGAAATTGGTATACTGTAGAAATGGTTCTTTTTTGGGGAGCATTACTACTGACTTTTCTCATCTTTTTATAAAATCAGCGGACAATTTCTTTTTTTGCCATTGAGCGAACATTCAACACAAAAATAAATGCTCCGATTGATTTTTGCATACTTTTACTTGTTTCTGTTTTCTCTTTCTTTTTTATTTTGCGCAGTCAAGGACATGTTTTTTTTTGTGAAGTGATTGTCATTTTCATTTTTCTGCCGGAAAGTGACCTTTTGTCACCTTCTGCAAAAAGACAAAAGGTTTTTTTTCAGTTTTGGTAGGAGCATGTTCACTTCTTTTTTTTAATATTTAAAAACATGCCCCTGTTTGTTCTCCGATTTTTTGATATTTCTTTCACTCAAAAAATTGGAAAACTATTTTTAATTTGATGCTTTTGAACATCAAATTCGACCAAATTCAAAAAAGTAAACACAAAATAAAAAAATGTTTTTTAATTTGACATTTCTCATATCAGACAAATTAATGCCAAAATAAATAAAATTTGCATAAACAAAAAATGGTATCATTTTTCTGGCATAAAAATAAATTTTTCATTGGACTGGTGTTTTCATTCTTTTATGAAACAATTGAAAAAACATTTCCATCATTTTTTTTTATTTATTGTTTGTCTTTTTTAATGTTTGCAAGAGTCAAAATGAAGTCCAAATGTTTCAATTATGGTTTATTGGCAAAAAGATTATCGGATTCGCATTTGATTAAACTAAAGTTGGTATATAACCCTAAAAATCTTTTTTTTGCACCTTTTTTTTATCGGATGACCAATCAAATTACCAGCTTTTTGATCTCAAAAGTGGGATAAGTTTTTTTATCCCATTGTCTTTTTTCAACTTTGCATCTGTTTTGGAAAACAAAGTTTGCGCTAACAAAAAAGTTCAATGCAACCTTTTTCATCCAAAACAAAAAAAATCAAAGCAACTTTAACAAAAAAATCCAAGAATTTTTCAAATCACAGTAAAAACTTTAATATTTCATTAAAAATCTACAGATTTTAGATTGAAAACAAATCCAAGACAGTTTGAACAAGAATTTAAAGGTTTTTCTTAAAAAAATATGGAAGTTTCAGAGTTGATTTGAGCAAAGTTCGCCATGTCCCATCAATTTTTTCAACATTTCAATTTTTTTAGCAATTGACTGGTGACACTGAATTTGAAGTTTTTCAGTGAGTTCTGGGGTGCCAGCTTTTTTTTTATAATTTTTTATGGACTGCCGTCTTCTTCCAAAGTGAACGTTGTGCTTGAATGCTAATCAAAATTAAATCGCCAAAAAGTTTTAATAAAAATTAAAATAAAATTTTTCCTTTTCAAAATTGATATAAAAATGTTTTAAAAAATAGATTAAATTTTGTGAGCCATAATTTTCAACAGTATGCAAATATGCAAGAAAAAACCAAAATTACAACTCAATAAAAATCATTTTCTTAAGTCTTTAAAAATAGACTAAAGAGTAACAAAAATATAACCGAAGATCCAAAAAAACAACGAAATTTATTCAAACCGGTAAAACAAAAGTAAACGTAAAAAACTTTAAATTTATTCTTTAGGGAACAAGACTTCAAAAACAGTAGAAGCATCAGAACCAGCCATTTGAACATTTTTTCGGAAACAGTAAAAATCAGAAACTGCTTCATCATATTCAAAACTATTATCAAGATAATCAGTTTTATAATAATCACTAGTCTAAAAATTACAAAAAATAATGAAAATGTTAATAAAAAAAATAAGTTTTACTCACAGGACATTCCATATTTTTATTATATTTGAAAAATTCAACAACAACTTTAGGAGGAGCTTTGATAGATCCATTAAGAACTTCAGTGTAAGAACGAATAAGTTGACGAACGTAAATATGATACAATGGATTTTTGAATTTAACATATTCAAGTTCAGGAAAATATTTCATCAAATCTCGTAATCTACCATAATAATGGGAAAAAAGATGTTGAGGTCTAAAAATTAATTTCTTAATAGTGAATAACGGAGTACTAAAAAGTATATAAACAAATTTATAAAAGAGTAAAAAATATACCTGAGCTGAAGATTTTTTGTAATAAATCGATTACAGACTGGAAAAGAAAGTTCACCACCATAAGTGAGAGATGTAGTTTTGCAACAAAATAAAAGAAGATTCTTATTTCCAGAATCCAAAACATTTACTGAATCAAGATTAAAGGAATCCCGAAATGTTCGAGTCATAAATTCACTTGGAATTTTAACATTTTTCAAAGTTGAAGAAAATTGAACAAGAAACTCGCCAAAGAATTTTCGAACAGCATAACCATCAACAAGAAGTGAGAAAGAACGTAATTCTAAAAAGACCTTTTAAGCGAAATGCAGCAAATAAAAAAGAACTTACGCCTTCGAACAAGCATATTATCAAAGATTGGATTATAAATTGTTTGATGAGTGTCAACAAAAGTAGAACAGTTAACACGAAGATCAACAACAGAATTTCCAATACAATGCATCAAAAATTTGAAATGCTGTTTATCATTTCTGAATGCAAATTTACAGCATGGATCACCCTTAAAAGAAACGTAAAAGTGAAGTAAAAGACATAAGAAAATTGAAAAACGGAAGCGTTACAATAAAAAACAGAAACAACTTACCCATCCAATAGCACAACATTTCTGATCAATTTCAAGAGTTGAAATAGATGCAAATACATTTTTCATCGCTTGTAAAGTTCGTTTACCAGAGAAAGCAAATTTGATTACATCTTCAGAATCACCATCTTCGACGAGCTTCTTTCCAATTGCAAATAAGATTTCTCGATTCAATGCAGGCATCATTGACTAAAAAATGATAGAGTAGAGTTAAAAGTTGAAACAACATTCAATAAAAGATTTAAATATATAAATAAACGCCGCGGTTAAAAACGGATATGAAAAAGTATATTTTTTCAAAAAGGTTGCAGCAGGCAGGATACCTTCTGTGAAAGTTCGTCATGGGTGTTTTGTACAACAGGGTTCTCATATACTATGGGATGGATCTATCAAGCATTGTTCAACAAAAAAAAAACCGGAGGAAAAAAACGGCTTTTGTGCATACTCACGCACTCACTCACTCATGAGGAAATTATCAAATTCTTGGAAGGCTTTTAAAAGTTTTTGAAAATGAAAGTATTATTGAAATGCCTGTAACAGATATGGGAAATACATGCTTTGGCATTGCATGTGCATATGGACATTTAACAATTGTTAAACTTCTTGTTCTTGTTTTTAAAAAAATTGAACTTGATCCTGTTCCAAATTCATTATGTCCACATCCATTAATGTTAGCAATGATAAATGGACATTCAGATATTCTTGATTATTTTTATCTTCCAAGGTATATTAGCTTTTTTTTGTGGGAGTGGATTTCATATATCCGATTTCAAAGTCGGATATACGAAATCCACTTTCTCTTAGTTTTTTGGGGAAATGGATTTCGTGTATCCTCCAACAAGTTTAACACCGTTCATCACTTTTTATGGAGTGGATATCATATATCCGTATATCCTCCGACAAGTCTAATCCTTTTCTTTTTCAGTCTCTATCGAACACCTGAAAAATTAAATTTATTTTCACATGAAGATCAAGAAGAAATTCGACAATCTCTTCCACCAAATAATGAAATGAAAAAAATTCCAATTGTTAATATCGATGAAACATGTAAAACTTTTCATAATCTTAATATCCTTGCTTTGGCTGTTGTTTTACATAAACGTGAAATGTATGAATATTTAATTGGTCGTGGTGCAAGTTTAGATGCAATAATTCGTGATCAAATTACCGTTCGAAGTATTGCAGCAAATTTTAACTTTGATATTTCAACTTCAAATGATTCATTTTATTCATCGTCTGGTACTCAAAGTATTACCTCTTCAAATGCTCAAACAACAACAGAAAAAAAGAAATCTCGAAAATCTATTGTTTCAAAATTTGGCAAATTATTTAAAAATAACAATCACCAAAATTAAAATGAAAGAATCAATGAAACTCCAAAATCCAGATATTTTAATTTATTACTACTTTCTACTTTTTTTTACATATATTCTTATGTTTAATTTTTTTCTAACCTCATTTTAAATAGGTTTATTTTATACTTATGATTTTTAAGTTAATTGTCTTTTTGTCTGAACTTTTTTTTTATATTTTACATGTATAAATATTATTCTGTTTTCTTGTTTCATAAATACTTTTATTTCTTTAACTTAAAGATTTTTAATTTATAAAAACAAACAAAACAGCTGATAATACTTTTTTTTGATTTTATTATCTGATTCACAAACAAATTTGATTTTAACTTAGCTGGATTACTGTAACTTAATTTTGTAAACTTCTAAAACATTGATTCAATGAAAAATGATAGTAATCAAAATTTGAAAAATATCGTTAAATAATAATTACTTTCAACGCTAAAGTAACCAATTTGCGGTCACTTTTTTACTATTGGTTACTGTAGCAAAACAAACAGAAAAAACTGGAAAAAAATATTGATGTTTGTGAAATATGAATGATGAAACAATGATAGTAACAACTTTTGTGCAAAAAATATCGTTTAAAAATAATTACTATCATTTTTTGGTAAAATTTTGTCTGATTTTGAAACTAGTTTGAATCATTTAAATTTGAACCCTTCCTTTTTTAAAAAGAAATTTTTTTTTATAGAAGATGAAATGAAGAAAATAAATGTTGTCATGAAATTGAAAGAAATGTCGATAATAAAATAAAAAGTCTTGTAGTATTATTTTTGGCTATAAATTATTATGCAACACTATCTTATTTAAGGAATTTTAAGTAAAATAAACAATAAATAACCTAAAAATGGGAAAAGAAAAAATAGTTTGGACAGCGCAGAATGAAAAAATTTTTATAAAATCAACAGTATTTACCGTAAAAACTTTTTTCCGAAGAAGGTGTTGCTTGGCAAAGTGTCACTTTTTTTTGTTGAAGTTTAATTTTCATCTTTTTTTGCTTTGAAATTTTTAAAGCTGGTTTTTTTCGGCTTTTGTGCATACTCACGCACTCACTCACTCACGCACTTTCTTTGGCAAAGAGGCGCGCATGCGCCAAACTCACGCAAAAAAAGAGTTTATCGTTTTTTATTAGTTTTTTACCATTATTTTAATTATTTAAAAATTAATACTTACTTTAAAGAAATAATAGTTAATTTTTTTGCTCTTTTTTGCAACTTTAATGGTTTAAACGTCAAAAGTGATAAAAAATCATATGGCAATTGAGTTAATAAATTTTTTTGTAAGAAAGAGTATCAGTATATTTTTGAATGGTTGCTTAATTCATGATTTTTGTTTATAAAAAAATTCAAAAAAATTGGGTTTATATATTATCAATAGGAATATATGTTTTAATGTTTAGTAATTTAAAGTTATTTGGACTCGTAAAGTAATAAGATAAAGAGATTCAAAAGTAAATGTCAAAAAACTTTTTAATCAAAATAATAAATAAAGTTTGTATTTTTTTAATAAGTTGTTAAAGTATTTTTACATAAATACTTTTATTGAACATTTTCTAGGCTGAATTATTCAATGAAATTATTAAAAAAATAAAAAGTTATATATTAATTCATTACGTTAACAATCACTATAGACAGAACTGTAAAGTTTATAAATTTATAAGAACACAATCATTCTTAATAAAGCGATGTGGATTAAGATAAATAATTGATACATAAGTACAAGTTGTATTAAAAGTAGAATCGACAATCATAATAGCTGCCGGGTGAAGATGAAGTTGTGGTGGAATTTGTAAAGAAAAAGGAAACGGGGAATTCGGGGTGCCTCAAGTCATTGTCTAAAAATAATTCTTAAGCAAATTCCCAGAATTATTATATTTATGAAAAATAACAATGCTTGATGGTACTGATGGTTAATTATTAATATAGAAGCCAAAAAGGAAAAAAAGTTGTTTTTTCAAATGTTAAGCAATTATTTTTGTTCATAGTCAAATTAATGCATATTTACTTTAATTAGATGGTATATAAAAGCGACAAAGGTGTTAAAAAATGTGTGGATATCATAATCTGTATAAAATTGATAGAATATTACTGTGAAAAAAGATAGAGAATAAATTGTTCTCATTTTTCAAAATTACTGTAAAAATAAAATAAATTTTAAAGATTGATAAAAATAAATATTTCTTTTATAATATTATTTTAAAAGAACAATAAATTTTACCACAAATTAATAACTTGATTTTTGGTTGTAAAAGTATTTTTACATTTTATTATTTTATGAGTACTCTGCGTTGATACCACTGCTT